>JAUMHQ010042329.1:0-27429 GCA_032361165.1 Enteromius paludinosus | reverse complement strand
TCTGTTGTCAATACAGATCAGTGTTGCCAACTTAGCGACTTTATCTCTATATTTAGCGACTATTCAGACCCCCTTGGTGACATTTTCCCTAAAAGTATATTTAGCGACTATTCAGACCCCCTTGGTGACATTTTCCCTAAAAGCGACTAGCGACAAATCTAGAGACTTCTTGGACATACCTCAGCGAGTCTCTTGTACTGCTGCGCTAGCGCAAGCCCTTGTTTTCTCAGCGCGCACACACCTCTCTCTGCGTCTGTTCTGTTCAGCGAGAGGCTGAGATGAGCAGGGCTTTCAGTTAAAATAGATATTATGTTGCTTCTAACTCTATTTTACATGCAAATAGAGCCAAAAATCACAGCGTAGCCATTGTCTATATCTTATGTGTACTTGGTTTCATTATTATGAATTTGTTACATCCATAATATAAACTGTATGTATTTTTTTTTTCATAAAGAAGTACCCAATTAAAATAGCATGACACTGCACTATTTAGACAACCAATACAACTATGTTAATTGGAATCGGCTAAGTGGGAGGTTTCACAGACATGATGTGTCTTTCACTAAATAATAATTATTAGAGCCACTCCTCTCCTCTCTTAAAATGTGACCCTGGACCACAAACCCAGTCATAAACTGAGATTTAGCTGAATAAATAAGCTTTCTATTGATGTATGGTATGTTAAGATTTGGCTGAGATACAACTATTCGAAAACCTGGAATACGAGGGTGTAAAAAAAACTATTAGGTTTTAAAATTAGGTTTTGATACATTTACTGTACGCTAGAAAATTGACTAAATATCTTCATGGAGCATGCTACAAATATACCCGTGCAATTTATGACTGGTTTTGTGGACAGGGTCACAAATGTAATTTTTTCCTGTGATGCAATGCATTTTTTATCATTAATGTTAAAAGCTGTTGTGTCGCTTCTTATTGTGAAAGACCAGCATCTGTTTAAAATTTTGTAGATTTATAAACATCCTTATGGTCAAATGTTATAAATTGCACGTGTCCTTTCTGAATTAAGTGTTTACTTCTGAACAGCAGTGTATGTCTCTGTACACTGAATAATAATTAGACTGTATGTTACCTGACAAACATTTAGAAGAAATACTTTGCCTAACGATGCTTCTTTGCCATGACTATATTCACACTTCTTCTACACAAACTCTCTGCCCTTAGTGCCGAGTCGTTCATAGTTATGAGTCACCTGTGAAAGACTGGAAGACACGTCTGTAGAGGTTATGATGGTGAAGACTGACCCCTGACATCTGAGCTCTCAGCAGGGCGCCTCAGTCAGGCTGGCGAGAGCCACTGTGACTGCGTGTGTGTGGCGGCAGAATCTCCCTGGGCATCTAGGGTCACTAATAAGGAGATGTTTATGCAGAGTGTGTCAGAATCTTGGTGTCTTTTCCCCCCTTTCCTTCCCTTCTCTGTTTTCAATTATTTACAATTTTTGAGAAGAGGGAAAAAAATAAGGAGAAATAAGTAGTCAAGCTTTTGGACGTTTCTCGATGCCGTACTGCACTTTTCTCAGAAACATCATGCATATTTAAAGTTAATAAAGCCTATTCCTTACCTTTTATCCAGACTTTTTAATGTTGTGCGAGAGAGGAGAAACCGGGAACATCAGAGCGCTACTCAGAGGCATCGGCTGTGTCCTCAGGTTCAGTGTGACGAACCAGACCACGTCCCTGAGGAAACCATGCACATATCATTATTACACTAATGACACCAAAACAGCACCAAATAATACAGCATTGCTGATCTAGAGCTGCTTTTTGGCTCAAAGTGGACTGCTGATAATAGGCATCATGTTTGAGCTTTGGTGTCAATTAAGTTTTTGTGCCACTTTTTGGTTTTCATGCAGTATTTATGGAAAAGCAGACTGACAAAGAAGGAAAACATGAACCGTTTTTTCATGTTTAAACTTTAAGATTTAAGAAAGCTCTGTCAGAGCCGCGGTGCAATCACATATTTTTTTGACATTTTCTGCAACCTGTCAATTACTAATACAAACTTTAGAATGAGTAGATATAATCAAAAATGTAACACAGGAACTATTTTTTTATTATTAAATGAAATTAAAATTATAATTAAAATGAATAAAATAAAACAAAATAAAATGTTTAATTTCTGCTAGGAAACAAAAATAAAATTTAAATAAATTATTTTAATTATCAAAATCAATTTATGGCCAATAAATATTACACATTGGCAAGTGGATGATCGTATGCAAACAGAATATTTATATACAGTACTTTAAACATACAGCAACATTAAAAAAGTCAACTGTCTTCCCAGTCAATATGACTGTCCCATGAATGAATTGTATTTATCTTGTGTGTTTGTGAACTTTGGTTGTACTGAGCAAAAAAAAAAAAAACAGGTAGCAGGTGGATTTTGTAGAGAGTCTGACTGAGATGGTCATAAATCAAGGCCAGCATGGCAGGATTCAGACAGGCAGCTATGGCTTTATCTGCTGAACAGCTTTCATCCTCCTCAACCTGTTTATGCATATCCACTGGATATCCCACCTCCACGGTGTCCAAAGCTCAGGCTCAAGGCCTCTCCAAACCCGCAGTCTTCCCAAAGATCCCTTCTCTTCCATGCTTAATTGATTCTGCTGGGGTGTCAAAAAAGAGAAATATATATCTCATCATTTATTTAGGCACACTTTGATATGGGTGATATTTAAAAAGGGTTAATACATACAGTATAAGGCTTAATTCTCGTGGGTGGGTTTAAAATTTAATGAACAACTATCCCCAAAAAAAATAAAAAAATAGTTGCGAGTTTAGAAAAATGGCACTTTTTAGATTCTTAACTTGATTACGAACTGACTGACTGAACATGAACTGACAGTATGATTGAGGAGAACCGTAGAGAGTACGACTCTACAGAAGAAAAAGAAAAACCTTTCAAGTAAATATGTAACACTTTGCTACTCATTTCTCTTTAATGTGACGTATTGCAGAGTGTGTCCATTGAAGAAAAAATAGGGTAAAGCAGGAAGTGACTTGGATCATTAAAACTAGCCAGCACATGACAGATGGTTGGAGGGAAGGGTAAAAAAAAACAGAAGGCCTGGAAAAAAGGAAAACTGTTTATAAGCTAGTATTATTTGGACAAAATTTAATTTAAGATTCCAGATTCTTTATCGTTGTAACTGTATGTAAAGTACAGAGAAATCTGTACAGTGCAATCACAAAAAAGGTGCAATCTAAATAAAAAATAATAATTATTAACTATCTATAATAACTATCTATCCATCTACTGTATCTATCTGTATTCTACAGAATGTATATATCCATCCACATCTGCATATCTATATTTATATTATTATATATCTACAGTATATATATATATATGTATGTACAGTATATATCCATCCATCCATGCCTATCTTCTCATCTACAGTATCTACCTAGCCATTCATCCATCCATATCTACCCATTTACACTATCTACATGCTTATCTACTTCTATTCATCTTTCCCCCATTCATCTCTTCACACATCTATCCATCCACCTCTACCCATGTACACTACCTACTCACCTACTTCTATTTATCTATCCTTCCATCTTTAATCCATCTCTACCCATTTACTGTCAACCCACTCATCTTATTCTATTCATCCATCCATCCGTCAAGCCATCCATCCATTTTTTACTGATTTACAATATCTATCCACTCATCTATCCATCTCTTCACTCATCTATCCATCCATTTTTACCCATTTACACTACCTACTCATAAACTTCCACTTCTCTTAAAGTATCTATCTCTTCACTCATCTCATCTCTACCCATGTCCACTACCTACTCATCTACTTCTATTTATCTACCCATCCATCTCTTCAACCATCTATCCATCCATTTACTGTACGGTATGTATTGTCTTCTTTTTCCATCTAAACACCAACAGAGGAAATACGTTTGTTTCTTGGTCTCAATGGACAACTACCACCGATTTCAGATCTCAGACTCTCAGATTGGCCTACAGTCTCCTGATGTAACGTGCCTGTAATCACTAGCACAGAAAGGGGAAAAGGAGAGGAGAGGAAGGTGGAAGCACAGGGACGGTGTCGGCCCGAGATGCCGGCAGAGCCGTGGAGAGCGAGCAGGGAAAGGCAGCAGGCTTCAGCCCCCAGCATATTCATAAATCAGCTCTTTCAGGAGCTGTCAGCCACTCCATAATGAGGGTTATTATTCAGCTCGGGTGTCAAAGTTACTATCAAAGGACCGTCTCTGGAAGGCCCTCTCACTCTGCTCCTTGTTAAATAAACAGCGGCGTACACAAAATGGCAAACAAGACGTGGGTCAACCTGATACAGAGCGGGGCCACGCGGGCCTCTGGAGTAATTTACCCTTCGGGAATAGCCGACTGGGGAGATGGATGATATCAGGCTTTTCAAAAAGATTAATGGAGAGAGAGGACAACAGAAAAGAAGAAGTGAGAGGAACTGAGATGTTGGAGAGGCAGAAGGAAAGATGGCATCGCATCTAGAAAGTAGTTATAAAGTTTGTGTTCAATACTGGATATTTTGACCAAGAAGCCCATATACTGTTTATATCCCTAATTATCTGTTTATGCATTTAAACAATGCATACTCTTCACAAATTGGTGGTAAAAAAAAAAAAATACAATCACTACCACCCATAAAAAGCTCATTGCGAAAAAGGCTGCTCACGACATATATTAAAGCACATAAAATAAAATAAAGTTAAATGAGTAACGAATAAGCTATCAAAATTGCAGAGCTCCTACAACTGACAGCAAAATTCCCCACATCACTTGACCTCTCATTGATAACAGTCTAATATTAACCCTCTAAGAATATATGCTTTTAAATATTCATTCTCTTTATTACTTTGTTAATATCAGACAGTGGCCTCGGAGCTGAGGGTAGTATTAATTTTGAATACTTGAAGGGGGCAGAGGAGACGAGGGGGCGAGAACTGAGCTGTATGGCAAATGAAAGGGCTAATCTCTGTTTAACATTAACAAGGGCTCCACACATCCAGAGAGGCGCAAGATTATAGCTCTCAACGTGGGACTCTGGGTTATGGCTGCACAGAAATACTTGAATGAATATTAAAAAATGAACTGCGTTTTCATACACTGTGGGTAATGGAGTTACTTACTATGAAATACTTGAGCAACACTTTATAATATTTATTTAATAGCTTCTGACTAGTCATCTATGTCATTCTGTGGCCAAATACGTTTATATAAAGATCACTAAACTGTGTAACTAACTATTGCTAGGTGAATGTCTGTCATATCATATAAATTAATTAGAATTTTAAATAATTTTATATTACTTAAAATAAACTGCATCCAAAACAACATAAAAATACATTTTAACAAAATAAATTATACTTTCAATAATATAACAAATATATATTTTATACAGTAATACTAATATATAATGAAAAATGTAATAAAACTTTAAACATATAGACCTTTTAAAGATTCATATTTAAAATATCATGAAACAGAGTTGACACGGACAACACAGAATTACTTATTGTTATAAAAAATCATTTACTTGATAAAAGTGTCACAAGACTGAAATCAGCAAATTCATTAAAAACAACAACAAAACCAGTTACTAATTTACAAAAATGATTCTTATTAATATTACTCAAATTTAATAAGCTTTATATTCTATAATTATTATTTCAATATTAATTGGAAGAGAAAGGATTCATATTTACAATCTCGTGAAACAAATCTGACAATAATTACATCATGTTGAAATTACCTATTAATAAATTAATTAGCTGAAAAAATGTACACAATATTGAAAAGAGCAAATGTGCTAAAAATTAAAACAGTTTATAGTCTCAGAGCAGTCACAAATAGAGCACAAAAATCACTTTCTACACAGAGAAAGGGTTTATAATATGATTATATTTAGTTGGCTTCTTGGGTGGTAAAATCAATTAAATCCCATGTTGAGTAAATGAGAGGAAAGTACTGATAGTTGCAGGCCATTTCTCAAATTGTCATAATTACCACAGCCAGAGGGGTCACCATCACAAAGCACGTTCAAGGACAAAAAAAGAGACTTCCCCAGGAGGAAGAGGAAGTGCTTTCCTCTACTGTTTAAAGAGGAGAGCAACTCCAAACAGTCAGGAGTCGTCATCGCGGGCATTGATTTTCATCTCACCTACCTGAAGGCAACAGATTAATCTCTTACATCTGTGAGTTTCAGACAGGCCTTCACGCTGTGCGAAAAATCACCAACGTACCCGATACCAATTAATGATTTTGTCATTTCGGTGCCGGGACACCGCGTGTTTGTCAAAGTATCTCTGCGACGGTAATTTGCGCCATCTGTTCTCATAGTAGTGAAGAAAGCTGAAATATGTGATGCGTTTAAGCTCAATAATGTGTCATGTGACTGGTGGGCCCGTGTCTGGTGGACATGAAGAGAACATATGTTGTCTTCCAGCCCGCGGGCTGACATTGAAGATGAGAAAAGACAGTACTTCAAGGCAAATGCCGTCCCTGTAGAAAGCCTGCCAGAACCTATATGGCTCAGTGTATTGACAAATCTCTTGTGGACGGCACAGACAGGGAGGTTTACGGCGCTAGTCTCTTTCAGTCCCCATCGCTGTGATGGGAAGGACTGAAGTCTTCAAAACAGGACACCGTCCCGGGGCAGCTGGGGGGAAGCCTGATGACACATTGACTGACACCTTAAGGGGCTGATGGGAAAAACCAAGTGGAGGTAACGGCTCATCTTGAATTGCATTAAACAGCAGAAGATATGATAAGCTGCATTTGATCTTGTTTAACATGGCCCACTTGTTTATTAGGCACAATAGGTTGAGGTTTAATTGCAGTGCTGGGGTGAGACTTTGGCTGAAGATGGATGAGATGGAGATAGACTCCTGCCATTGGAGACTGCAAAACAGACCAGAACCACTGGTGATGAATGACGAGTCTGAAGCTCTGTTTTCCCCAAGGAGAGCATCCTGTAGAAAAGGCAGAAAAGATGACAGCCAACCTCTACAGCTTCTAACTCCTCTTCATCTACGCTCTTAAAAATCTTTCAAATAGGGTTTTTGCAGCAATGCCATAGAAGAACTACTTCGGGTTCTCCAAAGAACATCTCGTGAACAGTTTTTAAAAGAATTATTGATTTTGTTAGTAAAAGAACATCTACCACGATCCCATGGATGTTCTTCAAGGTTCTTCATGGAACCATGCCAATATAGAACCTTTATTTTAGTGTCCGTTTAGTGACACCGTTTAGTGTCAAAACATCTCAGGGGACAGAAGAGAAGAAATCTAATGGGGTATCGGGGGAAGTAAAACGAAAAATAAAAAGTGGCACATCTGCAAATTAGCTTTGACTGCTCAACAAGGAGCTTGTGTTGACAAGGGAGAGCTGATCTGATTTGCTGACACCAGCAAAGGGAAAAAAAAAAAGACAGACAAAACAAATCTAATCATCCCTTCCCATCAAGAGGAAATCGCTGCCTTCTTCTTTCCAACAAAGACCCCCCTGGCTTAAATCAATTTCTAACAAACTTGATTCGGAGGCGGTAACGGGGGGAATCAACAGTACCTTTCAATTTAATTCAGTGCCGCGCTCTGGGAGAGAGCAACTTTCATCCATCACCATCATGTGCCGGGAGCACATCTGTAACTCTAAACACACATACACACTCATACACAACACAAGACCCAGCGGAGGGAAAGCCCTGTAAATACATCTCAACATCAGTTTATATGCCCAAACCACTCAATATTGGCAGGTTGTGATGGGATCACAAGCTTTTCCTATAGAGTTCAGTATTTTTTATTGCCACATGACACTTCCAAACATCCAGCCAGTAAAAAAAGTTTCACAAATTCAGCGTGTGTACACTTTGTGTGATTAATTGAAATCACTGGCTCATAAGAGTCATTTGTTCTTACACAAAGAGTATATTTTCAACATTGCAAAAAAAATAAAAAATAAATCATAGTAAATTTTATAAAGAAAGCTGTCATTTTTACAATGTTTTTATTTATTTATCTTACAATTTGATACAATATAATTTAATAGAATATCGAATGGTTCATTAAAAAATTACTTTTAATGCATTGGTCAATAAGATTCACTATTTCCAGAGTGAACTAAAAAAGTTAATCAGTCAAAACGATTAACAAAGATGAATTAGCAAAATACTCCATAGCAAATGACTGTCAGATGTGTAATCAGACTGTGTAATCAGTGGCAAAACTATTGCTTCTCAACACTCTCATACATTAAAAAAACTCTGTATTCATTGTATGATTCAGAAATATTCAAAAGGTACCTGTTCCTCCTGAGATTATAAAGCTCATGTGATGAAGTTTGCACTCGGTTGAAAGCAAGATGAATCTACAGAGACAAAAAAAGAGAAAAAAAATCTAGAAAAATCTGTTTTACTATCGTGGCTTCAAATTGCTAAAAGTGGTGAAACAGTTTTAACCTTTATATGTGGCACTATTCAGTTAGTTGTCAGACTTGATACCGTTTCTCTACCAGTTGACCTGACAGGGAACACTGACTATAGAATAATATTTTTAAGCTAACGCACGCTCCAGCGCCCCTAGTGGTACATCGAGAGTGCAATGCTTTCTGCGTTCGCATACTCGCATAGAGTGCGTTTCGGCCCAAGACTGGCAGCTTGCACAGGTGAACATGCCTCAATGATTTGCGGATGGAAGCGAAGACCCTTCTGAATCGTTTCCCTTCTTACTTCACTCTGGCCACATCCTCCCTTCTCTCCACCCCCCGCCACTTCCTGTCATTAAGCCTCTCACTGCCTGTCCCTAAAATAATCCCAGCAGTTTTTTGTCAATCCACTAATAATTCAATTTAGCAGGACCGGCACAGAGCTCCGCCATTAGTTTTGAGGACGTGATTTAAGATTGATGACTTGTGCCCCTTGGGAGTCTGTTTCATGAGGTGCTGGGGGGTGGCGGGGGGCGCCGCGGCCAAGGTGCGGAGGGAGAACAGGCATGGGAGTCGAGCGAATTAAACTTTGGAATTGATTTTCTTAAAATTTGAGTTGACTAATGTGACAAGTCGCAGCTGTGAACGGCGGAGCGCCGGGTTAAAAAACCCGCGGCCTGTCTCCTCCAGGCTTCTCACAATGACACGGCAGCGAGAGGGAGAAAATGTGTGTTACCAGGCCTTGTGCACACACACACACAAACATATGCTGCCGCTCAGTCGTCAACCTGCTGTCACCGACACAAATTACAGCCAGGAGAGAGAGAAAGAGAGAGAGAGAGAGAGAGAGAGAGAAAGCAAAGAAGAGAGACAGACCTCACATCACCACAGCCTCAGAGTTGCAGGTACTGCAGGTAGTGCTGACAAGGGACAGGTCACTGCTGTGACATTGTTGAATAATTCAAGAAAAGAAAGGAGGAATGAGGGGGGAAAGAGAGAGGGAGTAGATAAGTCAATGACAAAAAGTATAGAACATGTATGGGTGGATACTCTCGGCTTGTCGTAACACTCTGCTGCTGTGCCATCAAAAGCAACATATTGCAGTGTCTACAAGTTACATCACTGCAATACAATACTTCTGGTCTGGGAGGCCACATCTGCTAACATTTGCATCCGTCTGCTTGTCTGAGCACAAATCATGGCCTCTCAATCCTTCTGAAATTAAAGCTGACCCTAAAATTACGATTCTTATCAAGGCATATCCACTCATTTTTATCTTATGACAGAACATAGACAAAAAATGAATACTTTGAAAAAATTGTTGAATGTGGAAATGGGTCAGCAGCTCAGTTTTGTTATGACATGGAGCAGGTCACCTGATCAGTCAGCCCCAGTAATACATATACATACATACACATATATAGGTGTGTGTATCAGTGACTTTTTCGAAAACTTTTACTTTTTCTTTTTGAATGACGTAATTGATTCCTCAACTAACAGTGTGTTTTCAGATGCTTCACGCCCCCTTTTTATGACCCAGTGCACTGCTGATGTCTCGCAATACAATTTTCCCTCACAGAAACCGCAAACACATCACACTGACAAAGTACAATGGGCTGTGAATGCTGTCGTGAATTGGGGTCTAGATATTAGGCTCTTTCAACCTTCACAATAAAACACAGCACATTTGAGCTCAAAATTACCACCTACTAGACCACCAAACAGACTGAATTATTTTCTTCATTAACAGCAGCGTGGTTGTAATTCCCCGGCCAATGCGAGTCACAAAGCGGTCCCGTTTGATCCAATGCTGCAATTCAGAAACGACTTAAAGAAGCGGTAAGCAAACACAGCCGAGCGACGTGGCCCCTGATGAGTGAACGCTGGAATTGGTTTCACGCTCGAGCGCAGCCTTTAAGACAAAGTACCTCAGGAGATAATTATAGTGTCAAGCATCCGCCAGGCCGGCCGTTGACGATTGGCCAATATTTAGCTTTAATTAAATCAAAGCAGAAATGTAATTTCTCCTGAGTGATCTTTACACAGAAAGTCGACTTTAGAAAAACACAACATAAGTCTTAACGTGTCTCCTTTCGTCCCCTTTGTCGCTGCTGAAGTTTATTTTGTGACTAAACACAACGGCCAGCGTACGTGAAAACCTGGAAACTAATGAAACGATGAACTTTGAGCAGTGTTCATTCACCTGAGAGGCAAAGATTTAATTTCAGACTTTCTCAGCTTGGGCTCATGCGACATCTAGGTCTTATTAATTTACCTAATCGCAACTATTCTGAGATTTCTTATACATCATTTGAAATCAAATATACATTATTTACAGACTGAATACAAAAACAGCAAAATGTGTGGTCATTTAGTATATAAATTAGATGCTAAAGAGTTTAGGTACCACGCCAAAATTTTGAAAGCTCAAAAACCAGTCATAGACCAAAAAGATTCCCTGCTGTAAAAATATATACACCATCCTACAGTAATATCACCCACTGGACCATACAGTTAAGAAACACGCTTCCACATGAAGCCTTGCTTTCTGAATATTGCTGACTCTGAGTATGGCATAAATACAGAGAATTGTGCACATATCTGCAGTATAAGTATCCTAAAATAGACCTCCTCCACAAAATGCTCACCGGAGACATCACAAATATTTAAAACCTATTACTTTCAGTGCTTGAGCTTAAAGTCGTGCTATTGATTTCATTTGCTGACATCCAACAGAAAGGGCTGTACTCTTCCCTTCCTGCTGTTTGGGAATATGGGAATGTTTGGCTATAATCATAGAGTGGACTATTGATCTTGCTATTTTAATATGTTGTGTGAGCAGCTCTGTTTGACTGCCTTTTTTCATTAGCCGAAGGCTCTCTGCCTTCAAGCCGGGGAATTAAAACTGCCTCTTTCTCTGTTTGGACTGCCGGATGAAGCCGGCCAAGAAAGGTCAATACAAAATTAATATGGGCATTAATATTCTTAATGCAAACCTGACGCGTGCAAAGTCTTAGTTTTGACTGAGGTCCGCACAAAGTTAGATATGATTCTCCCGAGGCGGCCTGAGGCGCAGAACACCTGCGAGCGAGGGGCGCGCATTAATTGCGACTGTCTTGTGCACATCATAAACTCGCAGCTGATGCTGATCAGAGCGCTTCGGCGATGACTGTGAATCTCCTTCATTTTAATTGATTGTAAAACAGCGAGGGAAAAAGTGCTTCAGCAGCAAAAACATTCAGAGGTTGCCTCTGTGTTAAGAGATTTAATTACATTTATAATATGAGAAGGGATTTGACTATGCAAATTTCTTTAAACTGAAGAGTGTTGTATGTAAACACGGCAGTTGATCTGCGCCCAGGAGGGGAGCGAAGGGATGATCTGTCTGAAACCTAGACCCTATACAAAATGGCAAAAAAAACTCACTTCCCACTGGCGTCTACTGTTCTAAAATTAAGCTAATTAGAATTCCAATATAAACTAACTAACCCAAAGCTAAACTCCACTATAAAGTTTTGGTATTTTTACACATTTAGTTCCATTATGATGCTGTTTTACTCATGGGGGACAACAAGGTGAAGGTGTGCAGAGGAAACATGTAGAGAAATTTGGCCCTAAAAAAGAAAGCAAAATCTGACAAAAATACATGCATTGGTCCTGAAATCCAATCTGAAGTTGTCACAGAAGGCAATTTAAGACTTTAAGATGCCTGCATTACATACCAGGTGTAAATAGCCATCTGTCACAGCTTACCACTTGTGATCAGATCACCAGAGAAATACTTGCTTAGTCTAAAAGTAGACATGTCCAGATTTGTATAGATTTATACAAATACACATTTACAAAACTAAATGTGTAATTTAATTTCTTATCTGCGTAATCAGGAGAAGACGCTAGGGTTAATACCAGGATAAACATGCTTGGTTATGAGTAGAAAGTATTATGATTCTAGGCCAAAGACTTTGTCTTACCAAACTACAAGTACAGTAGTAGCGTGATTTCCAAGTACTGTAAACTGAGAGCTGTGCTGGAGAATTCCCATCTGTGTAGATGTACCTGCTGTTATTTATGAGGGCTCTTGTTTAGGCATGCACACCACAGATGCTTGTAATTAATCCAGCATGCAATTAGATATTGTTTCAATTCACAGCTGAGTGTAATTAACTTCTGGGGTCCTTCCTCTCCATGCGAGCTGGCACTGGTTTATATTAGATAGTATGAGAACGATTTCTAATCTCTAACCTAAGGCAAGAAGTGCAGGACTAATTTCATGTTTTCTTTCAGAAATAATCAATTTCCTTTGAAAGCGTTTCTGAGGCTGATTAGTTCACAGAGCGTTTAATTGGTATGTTGTTCAGATCATACGAGGACACAGAGGTCACACTTACGTACGATCTTGAAATGCCAAATAGCCAAATCCAGGTAGTGATGGGGTGTACTTGTTTCACCAGTCTGGTTTTCAATTAAGTAAGTATATTTGCATTATTTATTTTTGTTTGAATCCTCTCCTTTGGTTTCAAAGAAAATCTGGTTCTCCCAAGTCTTTATCCTTTATCCTTTAACTCAGCTTTGGAGTAACTCTATGGCTGCCTTTCATAAGACCACCCTTTGGATTGTGTTAATGGGGGCCGTTAAGGTCTTTCCAGAGTGTAGACGAGTGGAGCAAAGCTCCATTTATGTTGCTTATGAGGCTTTGGGTGAGCTGGGAAGCGGACCACCTTTCTCTCTGCTGGGCCGTTCTGCCATATCCTTCACTGCGGTGACGCTTCACGGGTTCGCCTTGACCTCCCCACCATTTCCAGCCATCAATCTGAGGCCAAGCTGCCTTCTGCCTTTGTAGATGGGCACATCTTTTTATTCTAAATCCGCCCTCATTACGGTTCCTCTCAGCCGGTCAGTAAGAAGACCTCAGCTGAAAGTTGGCGAGGTAATTGAGCAGATCTTTTCCTGCGCTGCAGACCCGAAGCGAAGGCTGCCTGCCTGGCTCCTATTTGCCTAGATTCAGGATGTAGTGGCCATGGCTGGGCTGTCGGCCGGACTTCATCTAAGCGGTCACGTCTGGGCAGTGGGTTCGTCGCCTCATTATCGGCCGGTAGAACTGTCAGAAGTGGGGAAAAACAAGGTTGTAATGTAATCTGGTCACTGGACTTTTTCCTCTTCTTAATGACGGCCTTTCTCGTTCTCTCTGCCCTTCTGCTCTTCCTAGTCACGTCTGATAGACTCACGCGGTAAGGAGAACGGGCCGATTGCATAATATGATATTGATCTTCACCCACGGGCAAGAGCCGCTATCGCTGATAACCATGTAGACGAGACAAACAATCTAAAATTAAGCAAAAAATAGAAGGAAAGAATGCATTAATTTGCAGCGCAAACCTCCGAACATCTGTTAACTAGTTAGGCTTGGTTAATAAGCAAAATAATTAGGGTTTCATCTTGTTTGATTCCCTCAGCTTCTTCTTCTGTATTCATATCTGGAGAGCAACGAGCGCTGCTACCCTCAGGCAGAGGAAGCAATAATATGAGCCCAGGAGAGCCATTCACAGGCAGGGAGAGAGGAGGCATCCAGAGGAGGCTCCCCGGCTCTCCACCTGGGCGTCTGGGAGGCTAAACGGCGCAGATATCGCTTATTAAACCATCTGCCTCATGCTAATTAGATTATCGCAGATAAAGAGAAGGAGTTTTCTTTGTACATTTTAATGAGATAATGTGTCAACCAATTGCACAGGGAAGATGGATGCAATTCGGGGACTCCGACTGCAGAATTTCAGGTGAAGGTGTGCAGAGGAACAGATGCGGGTTTGAGGGTGATTAATCGCGTGTATCCAAAAAAAAAACAGCTAAGGGGAATGAAAATAAAAACACGCTGAACCTCTAGGATAAAACTTTTTTATCCGAAAGCTGCAATGATGTCTTGGACTGACTTTATGCTTCGAGGACAACTGAATCGGCAATTTACAAGCATTATTGAGTGTTTCTCCAACTCTCAATCCATAAATCATTAAATATTAACTTCATTTCAGATGCCCTAAAAATGTATCAAAACAAACAGTGAAATAAACAAATCATTTCGATATTTGTGTGAAAAATACAAATTTGACAAGCAAGCGATTTCATAGGCTAATGAACACTTGACAAGTGTCAACAAAGAATATCCATGTGATGAAATGACAAAGTAAATATCATTTTATTACTGTTTTTACTGTGCATCACTTACTGTTCAACTGTAATTTTGTCACATTGTGCATGTATGATTTAATGTGTGCATGAAAAAGTATGATTTAGTATGGGTTTATGAAATAAAAAATTGCTAGCTATTACAGTATATAAGCCTTAAAGATAATAAACAAAAGTCTTAGTTTTATTTTTTTTTAAAAGTCAGTAATTTTTTTGTGTTATTTTCATCACTGCAATTTGTGTTAGAAATTAATAGATAAATAAGTCGGAATAAAGGTGGTAAAAATGAAATCACTTTGGAAATGTTCATGACTTTAGGTGGAAAAAAGTGAAAAGAGTGTAAGAGATTTTCCAAAAAATAAGCCCCGAGTTGATAGAACACCCTATTATTATTCATACTAAATATAATCATAAATCTGACACCAAACAAGACCAGTATTGATTTAGTATTGTACGCTGGTAACATGACTGACATAAAACACCTGGTCTAACAAGCACCTGGTTTCCCTTTTTTTTGTCGTACGTAGATAAATTTCAGCTTTGAAGGCGCAAAAACTGAGAGCTCTGCTAACTAATGAAGCAGAGGCTATCGATTAGGCCCGTCACAAGAGGAAGGCATAAAAGTACACATTCAATAAGGGACTTCATATCCCGTCCAGCTAGTGTAAAGGTTAAGTGCTAAGGAATATTACCAAGATCAATACGCGACTGCAACTTCACATATAGCACGCCATGTCTTCTCACCTTCTCACAGGACAACTTACAAAACAGAAAGGAAGTCCCATTTCCTTGAAAAAGCTAGGAAGCTCGCAACACATGGCAAAAACCCCAGTTCATTGCTCGCCGGTGGTTAGCGGCGTCCTGTAATAAAGCCTTCGCTGTCATCAACAACTCAGCAGTGTAAACCGGAGCTTATTAAAATTTAATAACCGTCACTTTGTCTCTGTTCACAATAAATAACAAACTCAATTTCCTCCCCGTTACGGCAAGAGAGGCTCCTTAAGCAAGACAAATGAATGGTTTGCAGCACAGACTAACAACATTAACTGGCTAATTAAACAACAATAGAGGATGCCGGGGCTTCTTGCGATAATTATGCAATGTAGTTTAATGAAAAGGTTAACTGTGCATGAGGAATACAATGTCTTTGTCTCGGTGCCAGACCAGTTGGGGTGCAGAAAAACACATTTTCTGGATTTTCCTCACTAAACAAGTCTAATGAAAATGTGTTGCACGGCTTCTGCTTGGTGTTTTCCACAGACGCCAGCCATTAGTATCCCAGACAGCACAAACCTTAAATGAGGTGTATGCATGTCCTTCGATGGCTCTGTGATGATCTATTCTCAATTCTGCTCAGCGGGGGCCAAGGGATTATGGTTAGCACATAGTACTGTAGTGCTCATGTGGGAGATGTGGGTTCAAATCAGGTTCACATCTGGTACCAACTCCATTCAGCCCTTTTCATCCCATCAATTCCTGCCACATATACATTTGTACTGTACTGTAATTAGACATTTTATTTAATAAAGATACAACAAAATGATCAAAATTGACAATAAAGACCTAATATTAGAAAATAATTGTAATTTGTATTGTTTTCAAAAAAGTTTTTTGCGCCACAAAAATATAAAGCAGCACAACACTGATAATGCTCTCAACATTGATAATTAAAAAAAGGTTAATTGAACATCATATCATACTAGAAAATATGAAAAAAGCATATTTCTGACAGATCATGTGAAAATTTCTATATATATAAATACGTCTACTTTCACAAATATCTAAAATAATTCACCACACCACATCTAAGAACAGCTTTTAGCTGACAGGAGAATCAGACTCGCTGTGCTCTATATACCGGTTTGCCTTCAAAAGCTTACGGCGGCCGTATTATACAGTTGGGAGCTGCAGTGTGGCTTCCTGGGGTTGGTCAGGTACTGTATCTTACTGAGAGCTTTCCTCCACTGGCCTTCTCTCACTGAAATGCTCTGAAAATGTAATTACAGCCCCTGCTGAGAGGTATGGATAGCCATTTCAGTCAGCCACATTTCCATAAGCTAAGCCTTTAAATATTCCATTAATTGATAATGTAAATGCCCTTGAGATGCAGACTTTAAGCTGGTAAATCACTACTGGGGCCTCCTTTCCATTGCAATCCCACCGTCTCAGTGACAAAAGCTCTTCTGAAACCTTCCAACAGAGACCTAATGACCCTTTAGTTTCTACATCTAAACAACAAGCTGTTATTTACATCTAGATGCCGCCACAAGTTTAAGGCTTTAGGTGTGTTTTCCACTGGGAGCTAAACTCAAGTAGTCCCTTGATAGAAAGGCCACTCTGGCCCTGTTTGCTACTCCTCAGATGATATTGTTGAATGTTACTCTGCTGTACTTCCGTGTACGGTCTGGATATCAGGTGTAGCAGAAATTTGAAGAGCTTAAGCCATATGAGAATCATCCCAGCTCAACATGCCTGGAAAATACACAAAGCTCCTCCTAATGTTCTGAGGCATCAATGCTCTACAAAAATGAGAGAAAAAGGAAAATCGATTAAAAAATGAATACATATGCACAGCATTATTTAATACATAGCAAACCATGCTGCTAAGAAATGTGGGCATATTCAAGCACAGAGTGTTTATTAATTGAAATAAAAACCCTCTAGAGGAGTCAAAAACAACCAAGGGATCAATAATGTATGGCTGCGCATTGTGCACATGATGCAGCTGTTAATTATTCAGTAAACGAACTGACATACAAGTCCATTAGTGTTTTTTTAAGCACAAAATTACTGTGCAGAAGAGCAGCTAGCTTTCATTTTTTCATGGCTTATGAGCTTAAAGAATTTATGATAGAAAAATATTTATCTCGTTTTGAAAGCGTAGGATGCAAATCTCCAATGATGAACCATAATGGATGATGTCTTTTCAAAAATAAATGCGCTGTACGGAGCATTCCCACTGCAGGCGTTTCAGAGGCTTTTGTCATGAATTTGAGATGAACTGTTGGTTGACAAATAGAAAAACATGAATATTGTAAGCATTTACACCGTTTTACTTACAAGTTGACACATTTAATATGCTCACTAAAAGCTAACAGGTCTAAATGACTTTTCCTCTCGCTGAGCGCAGAAATGAATTTTGCATGGAGGAGTGATTTCGAAAAAAAATCTTGTTAAGAGATGCATGTTCTTGTATAACACAGCATCTGTGCCTAACGTCTACATAAAAAAAATTGCTGAAAATTAGCACATGGTCTTTAGCAGAAGCATGCAAAATGATGCACATACAGCAACAAAACTCTCACTGTTAACAAAAATCATTAACAGGATAGCAAGAAATTATTAGGGCTGTCAAGTAATATAATTTATTACCAGGATCAAATGAATCATATAACGAATCAGTTAAAGTAAGTTAAATATATATATACTGTATATGTATATGTATGCAGACTGACATGCCATGAATGTCATGTCAGAGATGCCTCTGTAAAGTTTCAACTCCCAACTTTAATTTATATGTGTTTTATAATACAAACTACAATTGCTAGTACTAATTGTCAATCTAAGGATCTTACTATAGGGCCCAAAAGATATCCCTCACACCCGTTTGTTGCTAGTAAATGCCAGTGCCTTTGATCACTGGTTAGCTGTGTATACATTAATGATTTATTTTCCATACACCCCTGGAGGTATGCTTAAAGTATTTTCGCACCCTTTCTTTCCACTGCCTCATCTATCCCACAAACATGTCACCTCGTTACGCAAACTGACAGGAGTCAAAAAAAAAGCAGAGACGGTAAACAGCTACACGACTGCGGGACCGAGCATTGCTTTCAGAAGATCACAGAGCTGAAATTGCACCTGACATTTCAAAAGACAAAAAAGTTACGCGCGCACACGCTCCGCTGACAGAGTTTCTCCCCCGTTGGCCTCTCTGGGGTGTTTCTTTATTAATGAGCAGCACACATAAAACGCAACAGTATGACTGAGGGTGTCACTCATCAAAAAAACTCCATTCACAGCCGTCTCCTCGCATGGAGAGGAACCATTCTTTTTTATAAGGACCAGAGACAATCGCTGATTGCCCGGTCTTTCAGATGACCAGAGCTTCAAGCCTCATTTTTCAGAAACGGTATGAATATTGTATGCAAAGTGAAGCTAGTTTTTGGCAGCACAGGGAGGCTAGGAAGGAACCGTAGATATACAGAGGAAGCTTTTCCTCAAAGATGGCTTTACTCTGTGTAGATGTGTGTGCGTTTGCATGGGTGGGTTTTTTGTGTGTGTGTGTGTGTGTGTGTGCAGGAAAAAGTGAAACCAAGAAAATGCTTGAGTGAGTGACATTTTTTTTTTTTTACCCAAGCAAGAACTGTTATTTTATTCTTCTAACGCAACACGCTAACCTCTGGATGCTGTTTTTTCCTTTAAGATGTGAAGCAATAATGCGCTAATTTCTGTTCCAAGCAAGAAAAAAACAACACAAAACATTCCCAAAATAGGATCGACTTAATTGTCTGTATAATCAAAGAAGCTGAGCACAACAGAAGTTTTGGTGTGCACAGCAGAGGCGGCCGCTGTAACTCATAGCTGTGGGGCTAATAGGGTGGAGGGGGGAGAGTCTGGCAGGGACAGGTTTGATGTGGAGCTGTCACTGATGGAGAAGGTAGCTGAGCATGTCCAAAACACCAAACACAGACCTCTGCTCCTCCTCTGCTCCAAAAAACAGAATACAGGAACACAGTTGTTTGAATAATAAATACTTGTGGCACTCGAGTGGCAGGGTGCCTGCAGAGACGCGCGCCCAGAAAACGATGTTGATGTGTGGGGAAAGCCGGGCCCGACATATGTTGCCATGAATAAGGTATACTGGAGACATCAATGCAGCTTCCGGATTTCCAGGTGCAGGAGTTTCTCTCTGGCGTAAATTGACACATCCTGAGAGGGAATAAACTTTTGCAGGAAGAGCAGCGTCCTTCGACAAAATTTGCCACAATTCATTTCCCGAGTTGCTGACCAAGTCTGTGAAAGTTTCACTACTGGTTTTCTTGGGAGATGGTATCTTATTACCCCATCGAAGGAAGAAAAGAAAAAATATTGTCTCTAGCTGGTCATTAGCTGGACTACTAGCTGATATGGCCGAGGTGACCTGGTAGACCATCTTGGATATTACATTTCTCAATGATTATCAGGTACTAGCAGCCGACTACTGAATAGCAGACGATACTAAAATTCTAAATCACTTCCTCCAAATAAAATGAAGCTAAAATCCTAGTATTGCCTTTGAATAAAATTATTATTGTTGCCTGTAACTAATGTACTTGATGAAGTTGTTCTAAAGGGAAAGTTTATTTTAATTAACTGTACAAAGCTGATAGAAATGTAACAGAAGAAATAAATAGTAACATCTACTTTAAATTCATAACTGATCTTATAACTTTGCTCCATCTTTATTAACTGTTATTGTGTCGGTTTGTTGTGTGTGCTTTGTTTGGCTGTGGTGCATAAAAAGATTTAGAAAATGAGATGATACATAAGAAGGGGTTTACGATAAAATATAAATTCTCTAATTACATCAAAAAAACAACTTGATTCATTAATACTATTCATTCTCAATGTTGGTCAGCATGGTTAGAGCTATAAGACTGCAAACTTGCATTCAGCTCTCTATTCACATTAATAATTTTCAATGTGGTTAGTGCTGGCTAGTACACTTGCTTTCTAAACACATATTCCTGGTCTGTCCAATTCATCAGTGTACAAAGAAAAATATAACATCATAAAGACTTTCTGGCTTTACATCATCGTTGAGATGCTCTTAAGAGCAAACTTTATCTTCAGCCTCCACCTCCCAGACAAAAAGTATAAAAAGTGGCACCCGGTGGCGTTTCAAAATGGGACATTGTGAACTCACATTCAGGTCTGGCTCCATTCCGGCGTGTAACGCTTTTCACATCGAATATTCTGTTTTACTCTGAAATATGACACATTACGAAGTAAAATGGGTTGCAAATGTCACTTCTGACTTAAACTATGTTCCAAGACACAGTTTGACCACCTAAACTTAGTATAACTTAGTTTTTCCACCAGGGAGTCCACTTTCCATACAAGAAAAGAAAGAAAAAAAACAGGTTTAAAAAGGCTTTCCGTTCATGCTTAAAAAAAACATCACCGGGCGGGCAGGTGACTAATAAAAATCAAACCAGGTACTAGTGGCGGAATATTTCATCCACTTTGGGACAGCTGTGTCTTTTGATGGCCCTGGGAATGGAGCCATTTTAGTAGTTGATGTGTCCATCCGTCGCCGATATCTAATACGCGGTTACGCCGTGCGCCGAACATGACAGAAAATCATTAACCACCATTGGCTGCTAACTGTCACATGAATGATTGAGGAAGCAATGAAGCGTTCAGTTTTGCGCGGCAGTTAAACGTCCGCCTGAAAGAGCGAGAGCCCGGCGAGACCCATGATGAAGCATCTTGAGGGAAGGCCCCTGTCACCCTCCCACAGAATGCGAGCAGAAGGGGAAAGAGCACCTGTGTTACAACCAGCTAAGATCTGACACCGGGGTCAGCCGAGCCATATGGTGTCTGTTCTATACCAAAGAACTCTAAATGCCAGCTGATAGTGCAGTGAGTCGAGAGGTGGCTTTGCACAGCTAGCTGGACATAAAGAGGAAGTCAACACTTGGAGGGCACAAAGTGAAATGGTACCTTCTCAAAATCTCAGTAATCCCGGTCCCAAGGTGGTTTGAAGGGAGAGGATTTGCCTAGCAGACCAGTGGACGGCTGCGATGCCTGCAGACCGGAGGAAAGAGTCATTCTGACATCGCTCCCCCATGTGCGAGCCTGGAAACAGTAATGAAAGGCCGTTTTCTGTCTTCTCCCCATACTGGGCCATGTAGAGATTCTCCACAGAGCTCCCCTGAGCCCTATCAGCTCCTCCTGAGAGAGAAAGAGAGAGAAAGACACACACACACACACACACACACACACTGAGAAGGAGACTCCTCAAGGGATTGACCAGTCTGCCTGTGTTCACTGACTACAGACAGTGTTATTCTGGCTCCCTCTCGTCTCCGCGGTCCGTGTTCATTAAGGTCATTACTGTAAAATGTTTTTCCTTGGTTTCAAAGTGGGAAACGTCAATTAAAAAGGTAGAAAATCGTCAAATTACAAATTGAGCCAGCACCTCAATTATTTGCTTCATTTGATAATAACGTGTGGTTAATTATTCAAAGAGGTTAATTAAAACGAGGTTGATGAAACTGGAATAATGCGAGGGCTGCTAATATTTTCCAGTTTGTCCAATTCGCATGTCTGAGCCAAATATTTTTGACAATTAAAGTCCTAATTAATATAAACATCACAAGATATTAAATCAACACTCATATGTTCACTCAATCATGTGTCTCAGCGCTTAATGGGTTTACCATAAAATGTGCAGGAATATTATATTAAATCTCATTCATTTTATATAGGTCTACATCAAAATCACGAACAGCTTGAGACCTTGTTTTTTCATTTTAAAATAAATGTATATTTTAAGCACAACATGGAGTATGCTTACCAAGAAATACAGTAAAACATGGCTTTGATTTTACCACAATTAACTTGTGTAGTTAAGCCAAGCCCTCTTAAATCTAGTCAAATTACTGTAATAAATGACAATATGATAAAATACCAATGCCCAATATACTACTAAGAAATAAAATTAATTAAATGCAATTATTTGTTAAACATAAGGTATTTTGGGGTCTGTTGTTATTATTATCATTATCAAAAAATAAAAAGTTTAATATGTAATTCTATTTCATTTTTCCATTTCATTTTTAGAAAACATTGTGAATTAGCATAACTGTAGTTCATTTTTAACTGTTTTATAATTGCACTGAATTGAACTAACGAAACTGATGGTGGTCAATGATATCATTATGCCCAAAAAGTGTTGAAAAATAAATCTGGTATCATGCTTTGTGTAAATGCGTAATTGAATTCTACAAGCAAGCAGTACTGAAAAGAAAGCAAACGTTGTGTTTTTATTGGTGTCAGTGTGAATACCTGGTTAAGTATGGTGAGCGACAAACAGGGAGGTGAAAGCACTTGCTCAGTCCCACTGGAGAGTCTTGACGTGAGCCCTACGGGGGCATTATTATGGGACCCGGAGCGATGTTTCTTCTCCCAGTCTAACCGCCCCGCCAGTCAGCTTGTTTTATTTACTCTGAGCGCTGTGTCCGTCTCACTGATGTGTCTGCAAGGGCTGGGGAAATAAAGCTGTTCGTCTTTTTATGGCTGCCGGTACTGTTTACGGCTGATGTGTCCTAACCGCCAGCCGAAGCTATTTATCTGCCTCCAGACGTCCGGCTCACTCGCTACGATTCCCTCGTGCAATATTTCACCTCGAAGTCCATTCCTCAACTGAAGTGTGTGTATACACACGTGTTTGGCACTCACTGAGTGAATATCTAGACACTTAAAACATTCAGATGATCACAGTTGTTTAACAGCTTAAATAGGGTTAAAATGGTTTGATTCAAAATATTTCTTCGTAAAGGGATAGTTCACCCAACAAAATAAGATATTGTGTTGGTAACCAGTTGACGGCAGCCATTGTCTTCCATAGTGCGAGATATATACTATAATTTTTGGTTACTAACATTCTTCAATATTAAATATATGTCTTTAGCAGAAGAAAGAAACTCATACAGGTTTGGACCAAGCGGAGTGTAAATAAATAATGACATTTTTATACACTTATTTGTGCTACCAAGATTAATAATATCTTAAAATATTGAGATACTCAAATGCGATAACTATCCTCAATCACAATGCTATTGTATAAATAATAGTGCTGTCCAACAAATAATCACATCCAAAATAAAGGTTTTTGTTTACATAATATATGAGTGTATATTGTGTATATATATTATATATTACATATATTTATTTAAAATTTAAGGATATGAATATATAAATGCATAAATGTAAATATTTTCAAAATATATACTGTGTGTATTTGTATTTTATATACGGTACACGTGCAAATATAATGTAAACAAACACTTTGTTAATCGTTTCACAGCACTAATTAATAATTACTATTCATTGAAGAAAAAATCTAAAATAGTGGATTTTAAATGATAGTTTTCCTTATTAAAACAGATTTTTGTTTTATTCCTCACGATATGAAAATAAACTTGTTTCCGCCAAAAGCATCATGAAAGATTCTGCTGTTTTTCCATTTCCCCTCCCGTCTCCAGTCAGTAGGAACTGACCGGGCTTTTCGACTAAAATATTTTCATCATGGGCTGGCAGCACCCTTTCATGCTTTCTCCTGCGGAGTTCATATAGACATGCTTGGTTTAAACCACCTTATTAAAAAAAATAAAAAAATAAAAAAGGGACTGCAGGAGGAGGGTGTGTGTGCGGGGGAGAGAAAACGAGAAAGAGAAAAAAAAAAAAAAAGATGCCGAGGCCTGTAGTAAATCCTGACACTTCCACGCACACTTGAATTTGGTTTCAAACACTTGTCTTTTCGTACCATAATAGATGTCAGCTCCTCTGATGTCGCACTAGCAGGAGGCTGAATAAGGTCTCACTCTTGTGCGTTTTGAAGCTATCAGTTGACGCGACTCTGTGTTGTGCCACATCAAAAAGGGGAGACACCGCATCACCTGCCGTGCTCTGAGCGAAGTATCTTCAAATCAGTTGTCCAAGACATTTCCCCCTATTAGTGCTTCACTTCCACACAGGCTTAAAGACGCAGACGGGCCCCTTTTGGATGTGCTAAGCGAGCCTCTGTGTTACAGCTGATAGATCATACAGGCTAGCTGCTTTTATCACGCCGCATGGTGACATGTCCGTCAAAGCTCTGCGTGGAGAGGCAAGAAAAGAGGCTGGGGATGTAACGCGGGGGATGGAGACGCAACTAATAAACAAAAGCGCACTTGTGTTCACCCAGCCGCTGCTGAGTGTATTTGAAAATGCCATGTTTACCGAAGAGCTGCTAAAAGGGCCGAGAAGAACAAGAACGAGGCACAACAAATTATTACAGCTAATAAGCAGGCAGCTGGTCAGAAGATCTATGCATTTTTACATTTTTGTGGAAATCCAAATCATATAAAAGAGTCTGAGATACACAGTACATGCAGATTATGAAAAATGCAGTCACAACACAGCACAAGCTATTCCAATCTAACACTTAATTATGATATTTAACATTTATTTGAATGTGGTCAGTTTGCAGTTTCACTGTTCGGAAAGACAAAATGTGTCAGGTAATATGCATGCTTATGAAATGATATAGTTCTGGTACTCACATGGGTGACACAGGTTCAAGTCTGGCCTGTAATCCTTTTCATAATTTCTCTCTAAAAGAATCTCTTAAGAAGACCTCACAAGTCCTAAAAGAAATGTGAAATTGGTCAAATGTAATTAAATGTAAAAATAATAAATAAATAAATACAAATATTACAAATTCATAAATTAAGCAAAACACATTCTTGATTTCAGAAAAGTCTGAAATAATACATAAAAAGATATACACATAAATGACATTAATCATTACCATCACCATTAATGTTATTTTTATAAAAACCCTTGCGTATGTGATTGACTGCAATGGAAGTGCTGTTTGGTGTATATGAAATACACTATAGGTACATCTACACTGTAGGTAGATATACAGATGCGAGACTCAGGGGTGCCTGTTTGCCTCTGTGTGTGTGTGTGTGTGTGTGTATTTCCTGAAAGCATGTGGGTACTGGAGGTGTGTGTTTTGGGGGTGAGTGTAATCTGAGTAGATCATGTTTTCCAGACCTCAGATGAAGAAAAACAGCTCTGGCAGTCTGCCGTTTCATCTCCTGCACTGGGGTCCAAAACAAAGAGAAGATGATTGATTGGATGATGAATAATTTAGAGGCGGAGAGCTGTGGGACGAGCAGCACAAGCGTGAGGCTGCCCCGCTCCTGGTCTCTCCTTAAAGATCGCATTACAAGAAAAAGTTGGCACTGATTATACTAATGCGTGTCACTGTTCATTTGCTAAACGGATGTATGGAAAACGAAAGAAGCCAAAACAGAGTGGCACTTTGGGAAAAAAGGAAACGGAGGATCCCCGTGCAGCCCAACATGAACTTCCAGCTGATATAGAGCAGAGCGGATTCACCGTACCTGCTCACACTCAAACAGAATCCGTTCCTACAGATCTGTAGGCTGAGGTGGGCTCCTCATTACACGTCTTTGTAATGTTTGAGCATATTTTATGAACATGCAATACAGAACACTGAATGAGCATAAATGTAAATGAGGAGATCCTTAAAATAAAGCACCTCTTCTTTGAGTTAGGAACGGTTACAGAGATGCTGCTTTAACACCATCCCCTTATTGCAGTTGCAGAACTGACCACAGGGGGCGCTGATGTGATGCATTTGCAGCCACGCAAAATGAAGAGGAGATACACACAGGGCTTTTTTCCAATATCAACTCTCATGAAATTTCATTTGGATTGTAAATGTACAGTAATTTACTGTCATAAATGTGTAATGGGCCCCTGAATCCACCGACATTGTGCTGGCTAATCAACTCATTTGAAAACGGATAGAGATCTATTAAGAAAGAACTCAGCATTTCGCATGATTAAAAATTGACTTTTCCGTGGAAAGCCAGGAACTTTTTTTTGGGAAGCATTGTCGGAGCTGGTCTCATTTTGCACAAATTCCTCTAACAGCCTAAACTTAGTTTGAATTTATTATAGCCTTTTCAAAACAGACCGTTTCAAAAATCTGACATGCTTTGAATTAGATTCTCATATATGACAACAAAACAGCATTAGCAAAGTTATTTGAAATTTAAAAACCTTTTAAAGACCTTTTGAGAAAATAAGAGAGAAATTTTAAAAAGCAACAACAGGACAGTGCACTACAAAACTACAAGATTTTTTGAAATAAACTTTTTTTTATAGATTTGCATTTTTAAAGTAAAAATGAACAGGGTGAATATATATATATATATATATATATATATATATATATGTATATGTATATGTATATGTGTGTGTGTGTGTGTGTGTGTGTGTGTGTGTGCAGGTTTATGTTGTTTATGAGTACACACATTTGTATAATGACATGGGTATGACATAGGTATTACAATATGAAGGTGATTTATGAGGATATTTTCAGAGTCCCCGTAATTCAAAAGGCTTAAAAAACATGAAATTCAAAAAATGCACAGTTTCCTGTAAGGGGTGGGTTTAGGTGTAGGGTCAGTGTTGGGCAATACCACATACAGTTAGTACAGTATAAAAACCATTACGCCTTTGGAGAGTCCCCATAAATCACAAAAACCAACGTGTGTTTGTGTGTGAGACCCTGGACCACAAAACCAATAAGAGTCAATAAGAATACATTTTTCAAAAGAGATTTTCATACAGAATAAGCTTTTCATTGATCTATGATTTGTTAGCATTGGTCAAAATTTGGCCGAAATACAACCATTGTAAAACATAGAATTTGAGGAAGTAATTAAATACTAAGAAAATCACCTTTCAAGTTGTCCAAATGAAGTTTCAAGCAATGCACATTAATAATAAAAAATATGTTTTTATGTATTTAAGGACATTTACAAAATATCTAAATGAAACATGATCTTTACATAATATCCTAATGATTCTTGGCATAAAAGAAAAATGCATCATTTTGACCCATACAGTGGACTTTTGGCTATACAAATATACTCCAGTAATTAAAGACTTTTTTTTAAAGTGATTAAAGTCTTTTGTGGTTCAGGGTCATATATATATATATATATATATAT
>JAUMHQ010042328.1:0-10166 GCA_032361165.1 Enteromius paludinosus | reverse complement strand
AATTACAGCATTGTTGAAACCGTAAAATTACGGTAAAGGGCTGGAACCACAGCTGCCAGTATTTTACTGTAAAAAAAACGGGTAAAATTTTTACAGTGTGCTGGTTACTGTATGTATGCCATACATTCATTTCAAAAGTACAAATGTACACATTACTGTATGTGGGATGTTGATTGAAAAAGACGGATGTGGGATGTTTATGAAAAGAAATGTGTAGAAAATTTGGTTGACAGTTTATGGCAGTTAGATTAATTACCAAGGACCGTAATGACAATGTATTACAGTAATGACTAGATGTCATTATGTACATAATCAAAACTAAATCAAATATACATAATCGGCTGCATGATTGTACCAGAGCCATCACAACTTGTTCAAAAGAATAAAAAACGTTTTATGATCTACACAGACAAACTAGATGATGTGGAGGTTGAACAAGTAGTTTTGAGAATTTCATTTCTAATCTGAGAAATGCACCAAAGCCCCTGAGAATAACTGTTAGCTGACTTTGGTCATTTTATCTCCACCAAAGGATCTGATTGGTGTGTGATACATTTTTAATCCTAGTGTTGTGTGCTAACTGAGCTCAAGCTGTGCTGACTTAAGTGAACATTATTGAATGCTAGTGTTTTCTAAATGAGCACATGGTGTAAGCACTGAAAAACGTAGGGATTTGTGTGTAGAGTTTTGCAGAAACAGTTCACCAAATTTGACTCATGTGTCAAAGCAGGGAATAGTGTTAATAGTTTAGGGAAATTAGTGTGCTTTAAGAAAAATAGCTTTATGGTTTTGAAATTTTAGTTTAAAAGCTTGGTCATAGTGTTTTAGCAATCGAGCAAAAACTGTAACAATGCAAATGAATGCTCTGCCAGCAGGAGGTGCTTTGAGCATGAGAAAAGGAGGCTTCCCCTGGTAATGGCTGTAGACAAAGCAGCTCTGAGCTTACAAATGCTGCTTTACATGGAGGATGAAGTAAAAATAGTATTTTCTAAAGACAGTCTTCTTCAGAAATACAGTGATATAAAGACCCATGCTTTGGTATGATTTTTAAAGAGCATTACATGCTTATGTTTATTTAACAAAGTCTTTTGGAAAATCAGTCAGTTTTGATATCATGACAGGTTGCCACAAATAAATTAATGTAAACGTAAAAAAATATTGGTACCTCGATAAATGGTATTACTGGATATTTGGCATCTAAAGGATTGAATACACCTTCTATTCACATTGTATGTGAACCGATATGTTTCTGATCTCAAACACCATGACCAAGCAAGCATGTTACACACTGCAAAACAAATGCTATTGCTTTATCAGATCGGACAGCCATGAAGTTAACTGATATTAACTGAAACATCTAAAAGGTAGAATACACCTTTTTTAGATTAGTAGCACTAATTTATATGCTGCTGATATTAGGACTAATCCTTTGAAGAGTTGAATTAGTTACAAAGTCCAATAACAGAACTTGAAGTGAGAAAAAGCTGTATCTATTTTATTTGTATCTACTTACAAATTTACCTATAAAAATTACTTAAATGTCATAATTGAACTATGGCCTAGTATTTGCTTAGGCTAAGCCTTATTTATGAAACTGGGCCATAAACTTGCAATTTTTACTTTTTTCACAGAATTGCCAGTTTATCTCATGCAATTCTGACTTTATAACTCACAATTGTGAGTGTACATTGCAAGATTGTTTCATGCAATTCAGAGAAAAATAAACCTGAATTTTGATAAAGTCTCAATTACCTTTTTTAATTCATTGGTGGAAACAAGCTGTCCTTGTTTAGGGTAGCCTAAATGAGGAAATACTTTTTTTCTGTGAACTATGCTAATGTAAAGCCACTGCACTGTCTATGTTTATGTTTTCTATTCCCCATGTGCTCTGTCTCCGTCTGTCCTAGTTTTAGTTAATTATTATAGTGTTCAGGTGTGCTTTCCTTGTTTGTGTTCATTGCCTTCCCTTTATAAGTTCTCCTCAGTTCTGTTTAGTTTGTTGGATCATTAATTGTGAATATGTCCTTGTGTTTGAACCATTCTGCCTACCTGCCTGTCTGTAACCCTTTTTGAATTAAATAAGTTGTATTTGAAGAGACTGGAATCTTTGTGCGTTCTTCCGCACCAGGACCGTGACAGAATGATCCGACCTACTAAGAAACAGTGAGCGGCGTACTACCACTCCTTTTATTTTCCGTGTTTTTTATCAGTTTTTATTTTTTTTGACCTTCCCTCATGGATACCCCATTTAACCCAGACTATTTCCTCCTCCTGCTGGAGCAGCTTTCCGGATAGCGCGCTGTCTGAAGATGGTCCTCGAGTAGACTTCGCCGCCTTCGTGGAGTGGACACTGGCTAGGAATAGATCATCCTTCACCCTTTGTCCCATGGAAGAGCTTGCCAGTGCCACTCCCGACCCAGAGCCCAGCCCACCATCTCCCCGCAATGCAGAGCTTGAACCTGAGCCCACCACTGATGGAAATTCAGTGCCCGATGCGACCAACGAGCCATCGCCAGTAGGAGCGACAGAGCTGAGGATTGCCCCGGAGCCAGAGCAGTTACCGTCAGACCAGGTGCAAGAGCCGGCCAAGGAGCTCGCCATGGTGGAGACAGCCAAAGACAGCATGAGTGTGAGAGGAGCTCCACCCACTGCACCAAGGCTGAGGGTGAGCTGTCACCCTCCAGTACCCATGCCTCGCAGGCGCCCTCCAGTGCCGAAGCCTCGCAAATTCCTTCCAGTTCCAGCTCCTCGGGTACGCCCTCCGATGCCTACACTGGGCATAAAAACTGAAGACCCGCCCTCCCACCCAGTCTTGTCCACTCCAATGCTGTCGCCTGCCAGCATCGCTGCTTACCCTCAGCCCAACACCTGTGTGCTAGAACCTCCACGGGTCTGCCAGTCTCCATCGGTGTCGTGGCTGGAGGATCCCTCTGCTACACCTCCAGCCTCAGAGTCCCGGACTCCGCCTTGTCCCTCCGACCTGTCAGCTCCACCACGGCACCTAGCTCCCTCCTCTCCACCGTGGCCCATATGTCCACAGGCTCCGCCAGGCTCCATCATCCCTCCGGCTCCGCCTTGGTCTGTCGTCGACCATCCGCCGCCTCTGGACTCCACTCCTCCAGCTGCGCCTTGTCCCTCTGTCCTGTCAGCTCTGTCAGGCTCCTCCCTCCCTCCAGCTTCACCTTGGTCCTCTGTTGCTCCGGCTCCAGTGCGGCCTTCCGGATCCCCGTCTCCGCGTCGGTCGCCGGCGCCATCGGCTCCGCCTTGTCCCTCTGCATCCTCTGCTTCGACCGGGATCATTGGCTCTCCGCCTCGGGCTCCTCAGTGGCTCCTCCCTCCGTCGGCTCCTCCATGGGACGGCATAATGGCTGGGCTCTGGGTCTCGCCGGATTCCTCCTGCTCCAGATCCCTGCTATGTCCTCCCTCCGTCTGCACCACCATGGACTCTGCCAGTCGTACTCCTCCCGGACACCCGACCACCTCCAGAACTTCTTCCAGACTTTTCCTCACGCCCTTCTGCTTGTCTGTGCCGCGAGGACGCGGCTTCCGGGAGGGGGGCGAACTGTAACGCCCCTGCACTGGCTATGTTTATGTTTTCTATTCCCCATGTGCTCTGTCTCTGTCTGACCTAGTTTTAGTTAATTATTATACACTGTTAGCCCGGATTTAGTTTCTACTTAAATATTAAAGCACTATATACTAAGAAAAAAAGTTTGATGACATCACTTCATAATTTTAAGTATATTCTACTAATTTGTTGGCATAGTCCAATGTGCAAATTATTCGAAGTACAATAAGTAGGGCTAAGCAATTAATCGAAAAGTAATCGAAATCGAGATTCAGAACCTATAATCGACCAAATTTTTCCATGTTGATTATTTAGATTACTTACTCTTTAAAAACACTATCTCGTGTGGAGTCACGTGACCCCGCGTTATGTTACATTGCGTTACTGTACGTTATTCCGCCGACATGTCAAGCATGGAGAACACTGAGACAACTGAGCAAAAAGAGCAGCTTGTACGAAAGAAAAATTTAGTCTCCGTCATTTGGACACATTTTGGCTTCAGTAAGGATGACATCGAGCAAAGTAAAGTCAGATGTATACACTGTAGAAAAACTGTTTCGACGCCCACAGGTAACACCACTAATTTGTTTCAACACTTGGAGCACAATCACGTCACTGAATATGAACAGTGCATGGCTCAAAAAAAAACAACAAAAAGAGACTGACAAGCGCCCAGCAATAAGTGCCTGCACAAAGCAAATGTCTTTAACACAAGCGTTCACAAACGTCACACAGTATGAGAAGAGTTCAAGAAGATGGAAAGAAATAACTGATGCTGTTTTTTATTACATAGCAAAGGATATGGCTCCCTTGGCTACAGTGGAGCAATGCGGGTTTAAACGCACTGTGCCATCGTGATCATATTTTTCTAAAACTGCGCTGCCAGACATGTACAAGACATGTTGTAAAAATGTAGCTGCTTAACTGAAAAATGTTCAACACTTTGCAGCCACATCTGATCTCTGGTCAAGTAGGACGATGGACCCATTCTTGAGCCTTACTTTGCACTACATTGATGATGACTGGAAGCTGCGTCAGAGATGCCTTGAGACAGCATATTTTCCAGTCGATCACACGGAAGATATGATTGCACAAGGTCTAAAAGATATGCTTTCTGAATGGGACCTCGCGGAAGAAAAACTTTCAGCCATTACGATACTGCTGTGCTTAATGGATGGATATGGCAGCAGTGCTTTGGACACCGACTACACCTTGCAATTGGTAAGTACACGTCAGCTTAATTAAATGTTACAATGTTAAGTTCGCATTACAGTGTAACAGTACACTACATCATTAACGTAAAAAGCATTGTGTTGTAAAAAATTTGTTGTTAATCTGATGTTATTTAAGAAATATAAGAGGATCATTAATTTTGGAACATGTATAAATAAAATATTGTTAAATGTCAATAATAATACAAAAATATTAATTTTATGCGTTTCAGAAAATGGATTGAAAGATCAACGTGTGACACGTGCAGTGAGGGTGCGCAAAAACAAAGTCAGTGCTTTTTCCTATAGCTGGAAAAAAAAAGAAGGCATTAACGAAGGAGCAACAAGACCTGAACCTGCCACTACACAAGCTAAAAACAGCATGCGTTACCAGATGGGGATCGATGCAAATGATGATTGCAAGAGTCCTCGAACAAAGGAAAGCTATTACACTGGTCCTTTCTGAAGACAAAAAGTCCAGGCTCCTTGTTCCATCTTGGGCTGACCTGGATGTCTTAGAGGCTTTCAGCAAGACTCTTTCCCCCTTGATGGAGTTCACAGACGCCCTGTTACGGGAAGAGTATGTGACTATTTCATTTGTAAAGCCTGTACTGCACATCCTCAATTCACGAGTGCTTGCTGAGGAGGCAGATGATGTGGAGCTGACTAAAACTATCAAAACCAGCATCCTCGGGTACCTTAAGGAGAAGTACTCCGATCATATAACAGAAGACACAGCCAGTTTGGTTGATCCCAGATTTAAAGCTACCTACATTTCTGCTCACAGTGTCCCCACCATTAAGGAGAAAGTGAAAACAGAGATGGAGATGATTTCAGAAGCTGAAGTCTGCAGAGAAGGTTTTACAGAGACTGCAGAACCAACATCTTCAGCAGTAGCAAAAACACAAAAAAGAGGTCACTTTTAAAGGGAGTGAGACAATAACTTCTGCTACACCCACTCTGTCACTTCAGCAATCACTAGAAGCAGAGATGAGCAGCTATTTGATGTCCACCATGCTGGATAGTGAGGCAAATCCACTGGACTGGTGGAGGAAGCATTGTGCTCCCCATCAGAGTGGGTTTTCAGTGCGGGTGGAAACATTGTTTCATGCCTCAGGTCCTGCCTGAAACCTGAAAAGGTTAACATGTTGGTCTTTCTTGGCAAGAACTTAAGTAAATTGATGTATCATGCAACCGTGTTTAAGGGAGTTATATTACAACATATGTTGTTTACATATATATTGCACATTCAAATTTTTGTTTTTTTGAAGATGCAAGAAATGCACTGTTTAAAATATTATTTACAGTTATTTTATTTAGTTATTTTCTACTTTTGATAAGAAAAACAGAGAAAATAAATAATTTTGTTTCCAAAAGGGCAAGTTATTTATTTTTCCTTTTTTATAAGAACAAAGTGACTGTTCATTTTAGGCAATGTGTGCTTTAATTTCAGTTGTTCAACAGTTATGTTTAATAAACAATCATAGATAGTGGATAGTGTGTGTTTCCTGCAATTATTTTAAAATGAAGTAATGCATCCTTCATTCAAAAATCTGTGACTTGTAATATGTGATCATATTTGCTGTACAAAACTTGTCAGTGAAATATGAGGGCAAAAAAAAAAAAAATGTTCATTAATTATTTAAAAAGTTAAAATGTTCAATTAATCACGATTTAGATTTTAGGCAAAATCGCCCAGCCCTAACAATAAGGTTAAATTGAAGTTATTGAACAGACCACAACTCTTCCTCCCAATTGTGACAACTGTCTATTAACAAAGTAATGAGCAGTTGCTCAAGGTATCAGTGTGTGTGTGTTTTCTTTATTTCAACGGTCTATATTGCAGCCTGCTCTTACACAGACATATAATACAAAACTAAAACAGTCCAAAACTGATTTCAACCACGCACTGAGTCAAAGTTTTCTGTTTTCTAGCGTTACAATTTTTTTACATTTGCCGGTTCGTTGGCTTATTTTTATCCACAACTAATTGATATCTTATGCTAGATCACTTTCTGAGTTGCTGATCGCGTGCGGTACAAACACGATTTTAACCAGTTTCACTGCCTTTAGGCTTTCACCTGGCTGGCTGCAAGTGGTGTTTTTTCCAAGAAGATAGCGGGAGCACGTGCGGCAGTTTTACGCGGTTTACCACGGCCTATTGTATCTGGTAAGTTCCTTTAAGACAACATAAGCGAATATGTATCTTAAGATGTGTATGTGACTTAAAATGCCCTATATTAAAGCTAATTCACCCTAAACTAGCAAAATAATAAATGTGATGTCAGTGTTCAGACTTTTCCAATCTGTTTGGTTTCATAAGGTAAATGTTGTTAATGTTTGCTCATTTGCAGGGAAAATAAAGATAAATTCTTGGAGTTAAGTCTAAAGACACCGATTAAATAATGGTTTGGAAGTGCAAATATTGTCCTTTTAGCTGTGAAAAAAGAGCACAATTATTTAAACATTACAGGCTAAAACACGGAGGTTATACCAAAACCGAGCCTTTTCCTTGTTTATATCAGGAATGTCTGTGCACATTTAAATAAATTAAATGCACTAAAAGTTCACCTGTCTCGCATTCACACAAAAATTCCAGATCAGCAACAATGTACAGATATACCAACTAAGTTGAGCTGTCTGTCGTGTGGATTTACAGAGTCTTGTTTAGAGAGTGACTTTTTCACTCACCTGAATCGTGCACATCTAAAAGTAAATCATAAAGTCAGATGCCCTTATGAAGACTGTAATTTTGAAAGCAGTGTTTACTCCACCTTCAAAGCACACAAGAGTAAAGTACACAAACAACAGATCTCAAAGAGGTTGAAATCAGAAATTGTTGGTGACAATATTATAAGCCATGGCAGTAATGCTTCACAAGAGCAGATGTCAGATGCTGATGATATTGAGGACACAGAAGAGTTGAATGACGTAACTGAATGTGATCTGCACAATTTAGAAAAACAGCTTGAGCACAACTTGGCATCTTTACTATTAAAGATGCACACTGTTTTGCACATACCAGAGAGTGCAGTGCAAGATGTGATAGAGCAGCTCTGTCAAATCAATAAGCTCTCACAACCACTTGTACCACACAGAGTCAGGGGCATATTAAACAAATATTGTGCTGACACGGATGAGACTGTTATTAAAGAGATTATCAGTGCTGTGTCCGAAAGTAACATGATGACACATTGTTCCAAAGATGGACCTTTAGGAACTGCCAAAAAAAGAGCAGCCTATGTGCGTAGAAAGTTTCCACTGGTAAATCCAATTGAATATGTTGCGGAGAAAGATCATATGCTGATGGGCAATACTTTCCTGAAAATACATTTCTTGCAAAAGATGAGTTCACAATTGCTCTCGTACTTTACATTGATGACTTTGAAGTTGCCAATCCTCTTGGAACATCAAATCTTAAACACAAGATGTGTGCAGTATACTGGGTTATTGCAAACATACCTTCAAAATATTGGTCAACCCTCTGCTCTATCCAACTGTGCAACACCTCCACAGTCAAGGAGTGTGGTTATGCAAAAGTTTTCCAGCCTCTGATCTATGATCTAAAATTATTGGAGCAGAATGGCATTTACCTGGAGCAACTAGGTGCAAGTGTGAAAGGTACAGTTTTGTATGTTGCAGCTGACAATCTTGTCAAGCTGTCAAGTCCCATGATAGGCAGGTTCAGGATTTCTGAGAGGATCCTGGAATGACTCGAGCTTATGGTGTGAAAGGAGCATGTCCTTTAACTGAGAATCTTGACCACTTCCATGTGGTCAGTGGGTACCCTCCTGACCTCTTGCATGATATTTTGGAAGGTATTGTTCCAGTTGAATTGTCCCTGTGCCTTACAGACCTGATAGGCAAGACTTATTTCACCCTAGATATGCTGAATCAGGCCATCAGGTGTTTTAAGTACTCATTTAGTGACAAAACAGATCGACCTCAGGTTATTGGAAAGGGATTTTCCAGTAAAGGGACCACTGGTGGAAATGGCCATGAGAACTGGTGTCTCATAAGGCTCCTTCCATTTCTCATTCGTCACTGTGTCCCTGAGGGTGACAACACTTGGGAAATTCTCATGCTGCTCAGAGATATTACTGAGCTAGCTGTAGCACCAAAGCATACAGAAGAGACACTTAACTTTCTGGACTGTAAGATAACAGAGCACAGGCGCTTACTGCAGTCAACATTTCCAGAGTTTCGTTTAAGGCCAAAACATCACTTTGTGGAACATTATCCTCAGCTGGCAAGGAAATTTGGTCCCCTGTTTGAAGTTTGGACAATGCGGTTCGAGGGGAAGCATAAATTCTTTAAGAGGGTAATTCGCACTGCTCAGAACTTTAATAATGTTGCCATAACACTTGCTACAAAACACCAGAAGGCAGTCGGTTACCATCTCAATTGTAGCTAATTTTTCAGACCATCAGTTGAGATGTCAAAGGTTACTCCAGTTTTGCTTGCCACCTTCCCTCACAGTGTGCAGACAGCAATTGCTCAAAACTTTACAACACCAGAGTCGGTGCTTAAAGTGGCATCTGTCAGTGTAGATGGAATCAAGTATCATCCAGGCATGATACTGTCTTCTGGGTCATGCTCTGGTCTCCCTGCATTCGTCCAGATTCACAAGATTGTTGCAGTTAATGTGTAGATTCTATTTGTCTGTCACAAATTGACCGCATGGTACAGGGATCATTTGAGATCTTACCAACTTCAATGTGATAGTGTTACTTCTATGTGTGTGTTGAAGATGTCAGATTTAAATTATGTCCTCCTATTATCAGCATACATGGTACAAGGAGAGCTTATGGTGACACTGAGACGATTTGTAATTTGGTAAACAGCTGTCTGTCTTTTTTTTTTGTTTTTAATTTTTCAGATGGCCATGGAACAGAAATTAACAATGCGGGTTATCGTCTCCAAGGGTGAGATAAGAAAGATGACAATGAATCCTCGACCATACATACAGGTCCTTTTAAAAAGAATTGTGTATTGTGATAAAGTTCATTATTTTCTGGAATGTACTGATACACATTAGACTTTCAAATATTTTAGATTCATTACAAACAACTGAAATAGTTCAAGCCCTTTTATTGTTTTAATATTGATGATTTTGGCATACAGAAATCTAAAAAAATTAGCATATCATGAAAAGGTTCTCTAAACGAGCTATTAACCTAATCATCTGAATCAACTTACTCTAAACACCTGCAAAAGATTCCTGAGGTTTTTAAAATCTCCCAGCCTGGTTCATTACTCAAAACCGCAATAATGGGTAAGACTGCCAACCTGACTGCTGTCCAGAAGGCCATCAGTAACTATGTTTACATGCGCAAATTATCTTAATCTGATCGTGAATCGGATTAGAACTGTACTGTGCACATGGA
>JAUMHQ010042327.1:0-10173 GCA_032361165.1 Enteromius paludinosus | reverse complement strand
TCATAAGCAATATGCTTAAACAGAGATAAACTCAGTCTTCTTTTGTCAAATTGATAATGAACTACACACAAGCAAGCGACATTCTGAATTATGCAGTCTATTTTGATAATCAATACAAGTATCAGGGCAAAAGACTAAAGACTGTTTATTTAATTTGTGTATTTGTACTGTGTATCTTAAATAGTACTTCAAAAATTAACATAAAACATTGTCCTAAATAAAACAACATAATTTCAAGCATATCTTTCACTCTTTTAAATGCAGTTGGCAAATTACATATAATCATTAAATGGCCACATTTAGTGAAAAATCAACAGTTGTGCCTCCCAAGTGGCTAATCAGGTTCAACACAACACATACCATTATTGTAGAAACCAAAGTTGCCTTCCACTGAGGTCCTGGTGCAGCAATCCTGATCTCTTTCCATTGTGTCTCTTGTTAATCTCTACTGCTGCTGTTCAATATAGTGGAAAAATGTCATTAAAAGTTAAAACCAGTAAATTAAATACTATTGATAAGAGTACAATTTTGTTGTGTACATTGACAACAAAAGATAAACAGCATCGTTTTTTATCAAAATGAGCACAAGTTCACCAAACCCCACTGAGTCAGTTTTTCCTGTGACAAGGATCTGTCATGTAACGTTAAATCAGTTAAAACAGATTGTGATGATGATTGATTTAGCTGATATGTCTCTGTACAAGTCACTGATTCTGCTTTCTGTGAAATCTCTGTTTCCATGACACGTGGGAGGTAAAGTGCATCCACTTACTGGACAACTCACCACACTTCCACAATATGGTCTTTCAAGTGTGCTATTAGAAATTTAGCATCTTCACACTGTCGATCACATAACGCAACTGCACATTTAATAGTGCTAATGTTAACAGCTGTCCCAAAAGTAATGTTAACAGGTGCATTAACATGATGTTTTCTGTTAAAATGTGGCTTAAACTATGTATATGTGGAGAAAGTTTGCAGTGTAGTACATAATGTTAGCCCCTCAATAATTTGACCGACTTGCCACAGAAATTGCAACACAACATCACGTCTAACAAGACACGATCAAGAACTTCAATGAGAGTTTTACCTTTTTAGTTTAGAAAAAGTGTTATCGGGCTTGACTCGAAAAGAGATGTGGAGTCCCCAGAAGTGAAACAGTTGTGCTGAAGCATCATCGTTAATCCAACAGTTGTTAGGTGGTGAGCTCGTTAAAATGGCGTTAAAAATATTACATCAAAGCGTTAACGTTCGTTCAAAGAGCGGTACCCTTCCCCCATTTTAAATTAGTGTGTTCCCGTGCACTATTGTTTTTTTAAATAGCCCAGAAATGGGTGAAAGAAGATGCACTTTGAAAAGACGATGTCAAAAGTTTTCTTCACATTAGCAGTGTAACGATGGCTGAGAGACGGCGAGGCGTGCAAATTCAAACGCAGAGTGTTTTATTAGAAGACAAGGCAAATACAAACAGGCTGGGTCATCACTGGCAGACATAAATGGCAGAGGCAAAACAGGAGAGTAGTCAGTGTCCAAAGAGTCCAAAGGGCGAGACAAGGCGAATGTTCAGACAGAGCAGAGGTCGGCAACAATAGATCCAAACAGAAAACCAGAACCAGGAAACACAAATGAATACAGACAAACTGACAGTGCAATGGACCGTGAGGAGACAGACAAACAGACTGGTATTTATACAGGTGATAATGACTGAATGATTAAACCTAACTAGAAACAGCTGTGGAGGAGAGGTGGATTCTGGGGAATGGAGTCCAACATAAACACAAAGCACACATAGTCAATCCAGTGGCCTGAGCTGGCACCTCCAGCTGACCGTGACAAGCAGAGCATGAGTCTCTTTTTCAGGCACCTTTAAAATTATCGACTCGAGCTAGCTACTTAAACAAATACACATAATGCGTCAGCAGTGCAAGAAAATTCCTTTTCCCGTCACCTTCACAATTTGTGAGTTACCCTAAATAAAATGAAAAATAAAAGCATTATAGTACTTACCCCTTGTATCGCATGCAGATAGCGCTGTGCAGTTTTCATGATGTCTGAAGTCTTCTTCTTGTTTTTTCTGTCTTCATGTTTTTTATGATTTTGATAAATATTTCTCAGTGTTTCATAGTTTTGCTTTATTTATTTATACATTTTTTTTTTTAAATAGGTTTACATCATGAATAATATCCTACTACACAGTTTTCAATAATTTACTTTTAAATTGTATTTTTAATAGGATTAAATAAAAACATTTAATTTAATTAGGATTTAATACGTTTTTGTTATGTCTTTTATTTAGCTTATTCTATCTGATTTTATGTCTTACACTATAGTGACAATTAAAATCAAATATTTTTACAATATGATTACATAAAGCTCAATATATTTGTATTCTTAAAATTATCTCTTGACTTTTTTCAAGACATCCATTTTGTTTTTGTTGCATTTTAACTATCAGATCCACATTCAAAAGAAAAATACAGTACAGTAAATTACACACTATTAAATTGTATTTTTTTTTTAATTAAAGGGATAGTTCACCAAAAAAATTAAACTTATGTCATCTTCGGAACAGAAATTAAGAAATTTTGAATTACATTGTGTAAAGATCATTGCTGTCTATCTTAATTTGTGTTCCAAAGATAAACTAAATCTTACGGTTTGGAATTTTCATTTTTTCCCTTTAAAATGCACTTATTTAACAACCATATACCATATGTTTAACATCTTGCTACAGTAGAATTTAAGGCATGTGTTTGTCGAATTTTTGAAGGTTTTATGCTGTAAATTCTATAGTACACATCAACAAAATGTGTTTTTAAACAGAATTATACTGTTGATTTTAGGGGGATTACTTGCTTGAGAAGTTACGGTAGTTTTTAATTTATTTTAGCCAAAAATAATATTTCCACTGTAACAATTTGTGTTTTCTACATTTTAAGAAAGTAAAAATGTAAGTTATGTACTGTTTCTTAAATTACAGTAATTTAAAGTATGTAAAACAGTGACATACTATTTTGGTTTAAATAGCCTTTTACTGTTGCTGCTTTACAATTTTTTACTGTAGTTTTCACAGACATCTTTTACAATGTACACCTACTGTGAACCTGTCACGCCCCCAGGCGCTCCATGTGACTATTGTGTATGTTTTTATGTCAGGTCCACATGCTTTGTGTCTTGTTTTCATTTGTTCTCCCCATGTGCTCCTTCATTTGTAACCCCGCCCTGGTCCTTAGTGTGTAATTGTCTCCCCAGGTGTTATGAGTTTTCTTGTAATTAGTTTGTCTATTTATCCAGTTCATTTCAGTCCTCTGTATCCGTCTTTGTAGAATGTCACTGTGATCGTCTGCCTTGCACTTTATATGTTTTTGTCTGCATTGGTCCTAGCGTTTTCGTTCAGCTTGTTTTCTGCCTTTTTGTTATTAAATTATTTTTGCACCCAAACTCTACCTGCATTGCCTATGTCCACTGTGAAGCAGGATCGCGACAAACATTCTTTGCAGCCCAGACCCGAAACGTGACAGAAAGACGGATCTACTAGAAGATGGCGTTCGCTCCGAGCAACGCGCTCATCTTCGCAGAGCCGGCCCAGCTTCCGCTGCCACTGCCAGAGCCTGCCGCACTGCCGCTGCCACTGCCAAAATCTGCCATGCTGCCACTGCCAGAGCCTGCCCCGCTGCCACTGCCAGAGCCTGCCACGCTGCCGCTGCCACTGCCAGAGTCTGCCCCACTGCCGCTGCCAGAGCCGGCCCAGCTACCGCTGCCACTGCCAGAGCCTGCCACGCTGCCGCTGCCACTGCCGCTGCCTGAGCCGGCCCAGCTACCGCTGCCACTGCCAGAGCCTGCCACGCTGCCGCTGCCACCGTGGCCCGACCCGCCAGAGTCAATGGCGGAGGAGGACCTGCTGCCTTGGCCCAACCCGCCAGAACCAGATATTCCTATCTTTGTGGGGACAGTTGTTCCCCATAAAGTGATACATACCAGGTGCACACACACAAAGTTTTATACAGTAAGGAAAACCATACCAATAATATTAAAATTTGCGACACTTAAATTAAAAAATGCTACAAATAGGCTATGTATGTACAGTTTTCTCATTTTAGATAGAACATGAAGATAAGATCTTTTGATAAAGTTATGACGTTTTGAATGGTTTCCGTTTTGTAAATATGACCTATGAAATATGACTAATTATTAATGAAAAAAAAAAAACACCCGCACCGTTGAAAATGACCAATCACAAGAGCGGAGAGATCTGACATTTGATCCTTGCCTCCAAAGTCTCAAAAGTCTACTTGATGAGCGAGCAGGGGTTGAGGGAGCGCTAGTGCCATTCTCGCGAGAGCGCGGTTTTGCATGCACATAGTGTTCTGTGATCTTGCGGTGCAGAAATGCTCCCTCATGAGACTGGTTCTCCGTGCGGATACTGGTGCACATCTTGTTTTTTATGTGCGCTAGATATGAAACTATTTAAACACCATAGTCACAGGTATGATCTTTTTCTCTTCTACGTGGCGTGGTCGCCGCCGTCGACTCCCAGTCACCCACAGATTTGCCGCCAAACAAGGTGATCTTTCATGGCGTGTTGAAGTTCCGGGTTGCTGAGACCGGGTGGGTTGAAGAATAGGGTATGGTGAACGGGTTGGCTTGTCTGGTGGTAGCAGTGACCAGCAAAGGTTAGACGTCTGAAGCGAATTGTAGTGGAGACAGGTGGTATTGTGCCGTACAAATCAGCGTTGGTGGTATGAGAGGTGTAGGTGATGTTGAGTGCCTTCCGGAGTAAACAAGTGTAGGTTCCGTCCAACTACCTCTGTTGAGCAACGGTCAGCGACCAGCACTGTGATCCGTAGAGAAAAACTGACTCCACCGTGGCACGAAATATTCTCCTTTTAAAGTCGTCTGTTTGGTTTGTTGATTTCCAGATTTTCCATAGTTTTGTAGCTGCTGCCCATGCCTTGGCTTTACGAGTTTTCTTTTTCGGAAGTACATATCCAGGAGCCAAGATAGCAAAAGTCATTGACTGGTTCGATGGCTTCAGATGATAATATTAACGTAGGTAGATCTGCAGTATCGCCAATCAAGAGCTATTTTGTTTTTGGTTTGTTGATCGTTAGGCCCACCTCCAGTGCATGAGATTCCAGCTCTGTGAGTAGGGTTTGTGCGTTTGCCATTGTGTGAGACAGGAGGGCGATGTCATCTGCAAATTCCAAATCTGTTAGATACACAGCTGGACCCTGACGCTTTTCTAAAACGACTCCTAATTCAGGTGTTATGGCATGACGAAGTACATAGTCCAAGACTATGATGAACAAAAACGGAGCGAGGGTGTCTCCCTGTAAAACTCCTGTCTTCACTGCAAAGGCTGGTGTGTCTCCATCTTGTGTTGAAACAAACGATTGTGAGTTTTCGTAGATGCAGCGGATTGCCTTGACTATTTCCGGTGGGTTTCCGTAAGATAGCAAAATTTGAAACATGTTCTCGCGGTTTATGCAATCGAACGCTTTGTTGAAGTCAATAAATGCGATACAGAGCGACATGTTCTTCTTTGCTGAGATCGCCTCGATCAGACACCTTAAAGCCAGTATGGGTTCCAAGGTTGACCGATGTTGCCGGAATCCGTTCTAGTTGTGTCTCAGCAGACGCTCGACGGGGTCGCGTATGCGATTGAGAAATATCCGGTTGAATAATTTGGCTGAACAGGACATCAGACTTATTCCCCGGTATGAACTGTATTGCGACAAGTCTCCCTTCTTTGATTGGGCTATTATTCGGTTTAGTAGAAACTGTTGAGGTGGCTGTCCGGTCTGATAGGTGGAATTTAATATTGGATGAAGCAGACGGAGAATGGCTGGATCCTTGAGAGCTTCTGGTGGCACGTTATCAACGCCGCAGGCCTTGCCGCATTTTAGCTGTTTTGCGGCGGTGAGTACTTCGGTGAAGGTTATTTCTCCGGTCGGGATGTCGTTGAGCCTGCTTGACACTTGTCGAACTATGAAGTTGCTTGTTACAGGACTTTCGTTGTTCAGTAAATTTTCGAAGTGAGTTTTCCACCCTGCTAGCCGGTCTGCTGGGCTACGAGCTTCTATGATTGCAGACACTTTGTGCCTTCTGACTGACAAGTTATTAATGACGTTCCAGACCTCTGATTGTTTTCCTTGTACGTCGGCGGATTTGATGTTATTGATTTGTTCTTCAATATATCGCTTTTGATTGTCAGTATACTGCTGGGTTAACGCCTTCGACGCGGATACCACTGCTTCTCAAGTTGATTTGGTATTATAACGACGGTGGTCTTTCTTTGCTTGGTAAACGCGTGTCCGTGCTAACATTACTGAGGAGTCCTCCCAGGGTGCTTTCCGCCTTGAATGTTCGACGACAGGAATGCTTTCTGCCGCTACGTCAGCCACTGATTCTGCGAAGGCTGTGTATTCCTCTCTGCTATTTTCGCAGTCAGTGGCTAGTGCGGCATAACGATTAGGACAGTAAATTCGAAATTCTTGTGCGATGTCTGGATTGCTCAATACAGACCAAATGTATCGTGGGTTCGGATTTCGCTTTGGTTTATAGGTGCGCAAGCTCAGCCGTAGGTCGGCCGTGAGAATCCTATGGTCGGAAGAGAATGGCCGGAAAGTTCTCGCACATGAGTCTTTCCCTGAGTTCCGGAATTTTTGTCTGCAAACAATGTGATCGATTTGTGATAAAGTGTTTTGAGGACCACGGTGTGTGTAAAGTCTGCTGTTACGCTTGTGGAATGTGGTGTTGACGGAGAACAGTGAGTTTGCCACGAGAAAATCCGTGAAGATTTCAGAGTTCCGGTTTGGTGGACTACGGTACACCCACAGGCTCTGCGTGCTGAGTGTTAGGTGGGTGTTCCAGTCCCCAAGTATTACTAGGAAGGAGTGGCGTCCAATGGAGTCCACTGTGCGTTGCATGTCGGCGAAGAATGTGTCGATGTCCGCTTCTGAGGACACGCTTGTTGGTGAGTAGCAAACTATCACGGTGAGCTGTGGGAAGGATTTCTGTCGTTTCTTGTTGAAGCAGGTAAATGTGAGGTAGATGATGCGCTGAGAGATGAGGCGGATTGATTTGAGTGAGGCGTAGGCCCAAGGGTTCATTAGCAGCCCAACACCACCGTTTCCTTGCTTGTCCGCGCTTGAGTGCACAAATTTCCAACCGTTTCCAGTATCGAGATGCCTGATGGGTTCTTCACATTGTATGCGATGTTCTTGTATGCCAACGGCTAGGATGTTTTGTCTGCTGGCTTCAGCTATTAGTTCGTTTTGCCTCCAAAATTCTTTGAGAGATCGACAGTTGAAGCTTGCTAGGCGAGTTTGCTCTCTCATGTTAATTACTGGTTGTTTACCTGCGCGGTTTGCTCTTGTAACTGTCTTGTCACCGCACTCGCAAGAGGTGCCCGGGTGCGGCGGAGACCTTGTTTGACCGGGCGACGTCTTAGCCGGGATGAATGTCTGTATCTGTGGTTACATGGGGGTTGTCGTGGCTGTGATCAAACAATCCACTGCATGGTTTGCCAGTCCACATGCAGGCTCACACTCAGAGCTGGAGTTGACAGATGGCCGGTTCGTTCTTCTTGGAACTACTTCGCCCTCTCGGCATACTGCCTTGCCGGATGTGGATGGAGTTTAACGTCATGCCCAGGACACCTGGTATGATAGATAATAGAAAACCGCTTGGAGGGCCAGATTTTTTTTTTTTCTCCAAGTGCTCCCCACGTGTCATGAAAAAATGTCCCATTCACCCATGCCTAAAACCACCACTGCGAGTTACATTTACTTCGTCACATTTACTTGATTACATTTTTTGAGTAACTAATATTTTTAGGGCTGGTTTTACAGACAGGACTTAGCATAAGCCAGGATTAGGCCATAGTTCCAATAGGACATTTAAGTAATTTTTATAAACATGCCTTAAAAAAAAGCATTACTGGTGTGCATCTTAAGACACTTATGTGTTTTAAGATCAGTTAGTGCAAGTTTCTTTCACTTGAAACAGCTCATATTTATATTTTAATCTAGGACTAGGCTTAAGCCTTGTCTGTGAAACTCAGGAATTAGTGTATGTTTTAAAATAGGTACTTTACTTTTACTTAATTTTAATGCTGTACAAGTTAAAAATGCTTCCGTTTATTCCAGACTAGCCGTCTACTTTTTTCTCGGCAGTGAACTATGCCCATTTGCAAATGATTCATTCTATTGAGTCAATTCTGTTCAAAGGCTTGATCAAACCATGAGCACCCGCTGAACCCGCATTACCCCGACCTGTTCCAGTACAAGAGTTTGCGCTTCCTCATAATCAAGAAAGATAAAGTTTATAATATTTGGCGTGCTGTCCGGGGGGTGAGCCGGGAGGACGGCGGACACCGAACCCTAGAGGCTTGAACCCTACCTAGGGCTAGAACTCGGTGTCCGGCTTGGTCCTTGCATGCCCCCCCGGAGGAAGGCACGAGAGCAGGAGGAAGTTAAGTCATGTCACTTTTATATAGTGCTTTTAACAATACAGTTTGTAGCAAAGCACTGAACATTATCAAGTAGGAAAATAGAGTGAAGGTAATGTATAATGACGAGCATTAAACTTTATTTATCAAATGCAGAGACTCTGTAGTCAAGTTGACGATGATCACTAGAAATCAGGTGTCCCCAACTAAGCAAGCCAGAGGCGACAGCGGCAAGGAACCAAAACCCCATCCATGAGAGAATGGGGGGGGAAAAAAACCTTGGGAGAACCGGGCCTAATTGGGTCCATTTCTCCTCTGGCCGGATGCCCGGCACCTAATTTGCAGTTCAATTTTAAACATGTTTTAGATTGTGTAAGGATTTATAGCGTTTGGAACGGGGTGGACTGGGGAGCTGGATCATCGGGCAACCTGCTGGTAGAGACAGAGACGTGGATTAGTGGATTGGAAAAGAAAAGCAAGCAAGACAATATAAACATGTGGGGAATTAAAAGGGAATGGTGGGCGGGACAGGATGGCTGTCTCTGGGGGAGAGCTAGGACCTCTGTGGAGGCATGGGGGGGAGGGGTTGAGGAGGGGTAGTTAGTAGATAGGGACCTATGCGGAGGCTTGAAGGGGGAAGCTTGAGATCAGGAACCTCTGCAGAGGTTAGAAGGAGAAAAGCCTCTGCGGAGGCATGAAGGGGGGAAAGTTTCAAGACAAAGTACCAGTGCGGAGGCATGAAGGGGAAAGGTTGAGATAAGGAACCTCTGTGGAGGTTAGAAGGAGAAAAACCTCTGCGGAGGCAGTATGGTAGAGAAAACTATGCGGAGGCGGGCGAAACCTTTAATGGAGGTGGTAAACCTCCATAAAGGTGGGATAGAAGAGAGAAAGACCTCTGCGGAGGTAGGAGAATGGGATGTCTCTACAGAGACATGCAAAACCTTAATGGAGGTGGTAAACCTCCATAAAGGTGGGATAGAAGAGAGAAAGACCTCTGCGGAGTTAAGGGGATGGGATGCCTCTGCGGAGGCGGGACAGGGAGGAAAGGAAATGCCGTGCTGGTGTCATTGAACGTGGCTTGCGCGTCATGGGTGCGCGGCTTGCATATTACGTCATGGCTTGCGTATGACGTCATCAGGTGGCGCCGGCCGATTCCGCGCTACCTTGCTGTTTGATTGAGAAGTTGCAACGCTGGGGTTTGTTGCTTCTGGGCTGAGGAAAATAGCGGTGTCTCCCCATGGACTGATTTAGGGTATTTGATCATTGCTCTGTTTAACTTTTTTCCTACTGTCTATGCCTCCACTGAGTCTGTTTTGCCGGCGTTGATTTTGCATGTCCTGACCCTGAGCCTTTAATAAACCTTTTGCACTTGAACTGGAACCCTTCACGTCCTTCGTTCGTGACAGTGTGTGTGTGTTAAGGTACGTTCACACCGGACACGAATTGCGTGAATAAATCGCGCTATTCGCACGTATTTAGACGCATGAACATTTTGAGTTTACTCGCTTCATTCGCGCGTGAAATTCGTTTCATTCGCAGCTGAGAGGGGCCTCTGCCAGGCGGCTCCAGTCTCTGCATTGGTGGAGGGGAAAACAGCAAAACTTTCTAAATATTGCTGTTATTGTGCCAAGAAAATGCATTTTAAAGAGTATTTCAGGTGAGAATGTAGTTGTTTAAAACACAAATCTGCGGTTTATTAAAAAAGAGAGCGCCTATTTAAA
>JAUMHQ010042326.1:0-10185 GCA_032361165.1 Enteromius paludinosus | reverse complement strand
AGTGTTAAATAAATATTTTGAAATTGTATTTTTGTTATTTGATTTATTTCTCTGAAAAGCAACACAAAATAGTAAAATGCAATTTTTTACAATTTAATTATTGTAATGGTGAAAAAATTGGCAAAATGAATAGAAAAAAATGCCAAACACCGCATTCGGTATTCGGCCTTCGGCCAAGCATTTCATTATTATTCGGCTTCGGACAAGAATTTCATTTTGGTGCATCCCTACTTGTTAGTCTAAAAACATCTTTAAAGGTTTGGTTGTCGGTTCACCTTTTAATGCTTAATCCGGTTCTGTACACACACACACACACACACGCCGTTCAGTAATGTACGGCAGTGATAACTGCATTCTACTACCGAATTAACCTAAATGTAAACAAACTATGTTTCTAGAGGCCCCCAAACACTACATGTTTTCCATTTAATCAAACAAACCTGATTCAGAACATCAGCTCATTAGTAGAGACTCCGATACCTGAAATGGGTGTGTCAGACACAGAAGAGATGCAAAATGTGCAGTGTTGGCGGGGTGATGTTATACATCACCTTATTCTACATTCCCACTACCTAATCTTAACAACTACCTTACTAACTATAAGTAAGCAGCAAATGATACATTTACGGTAAAAGTCATAATTAATAGTAGGGGTGGGCGATATGGAAAAAATATAATATCACGTTATTTTCTCTGGGGAAATCACGATTCACGATTTTTATCCCGATTCTTTTTCAAGTTGGTTTTTAAGACTATTTTGCAGACAGAGGTAGGGGGTGGGCGATACGGCAAAAATATCATATTATGATATTTTTCAAAGAATCATGATTCTTTGTCATTGATTTGACTAACTTGCTGAGTTGTCTGAGCAGTACTGACAAACTAATGTGCCTTTTTTATAAAGACAAAGCCTTTCAAGGTAACCAAGTAAAAAAAAAAGAAGGGCAGATATTTAGGCCAAAATGAGCAAAGATTAAACTGGTTGTCATTTTATCTTTGTTATTCGAATAGATACACATTACAAATAAACATAATATGAATAAAACAAACGGTGCTTTTATTTTTAGGAAGAGTAGGTGTATTCAGCAGTATTGAAAGGTGAAACACTACATACTTCTACACTACATCCATCATTTACTCTCTCTCAGCTCGTTTTTATCTGAATGACTTTCTTTTTTCTGTTGAACATTGTATTAAATTCAATGAGGACCAGCTGCTGTTTGGTTACTCAAAATATCTTATTTTGTAAATAATGACACAATTATAATTTATTCCCTTTAATGACAAGCGGCGGCATGTTTAGTTCTGTCCCTTTAAGAGCTGCACGCATCTAATATACTGACATGTTTTTCTCTTGATTGTTTTCTTTCACTTTAGACACAAGCAACTGTGTTTAACGCTGTGTTTATGACAGTATTACCCCAATCACGTGATAAATATCTTGGTTCAGAAATTAGGCTATTTGACAGGCTTTTAGTGCGCACGCTTCAGGTGCACGTGCTGGAAAAGCGCATCCGGTTGTTTAATTGTAACTAAAAAACCAAGCCCCGTCCCACAACTGACAAGAATAACGGTATTCGCACGAGCAGGTGAGAGAAGATCGCACGTAGGAATGATCACGCGCGCGAGTGCTTGAGTTGGGCGCGGATGACATATCAAACGCGCGTGAGGGTTTGAAATGAGCTTGTGGGCCGTGTTTCTTTGCATGTAGATCTGTTTTCCCGTGCTCGCCAGCATCAGTGGTGGGCTCGCTTATTAAAGGCATAGATCTGCCTCCACAGATTAAGTGTGTTTTTCGCGAGCTGGATGCTGCTGCTGCGGCGGGGCGGAGGATCGTGATGTCTATCGGCAATCGATGATGGCATTTTCTATTGACCCAACCCTATCGCGTTGTGCAGCAAATTGAGACGGAAATGATAAAATTGCAGGATACTAAGATATTCCTTAAAACGCAGATCATGGAGATATTTTTATTGTCCACGATCACAAATCGTCATATCTCCCACCCTTACTTAATAGTGATTAAGTGTTCCCTATTCTAAAGTGTTATTCATCCTCATTATACTTATTTCCATATCGACCAGTGTAGGTAATGCGGCTTTGCAAATATTTTTCTGGTTATGGAAATGTAACTACAATTTATCAGCCGCACTTATTATAATAACACCAGGATCATAATGAAAGTAAAAGCCAGAGAATGGAGAAAGACAGACCTTTCTTAATGATTAAGCTCTGGTATTCTGTTCTCTAGACACTTTCTCTTTCACTTAACATACACGCTAAACCCATACCAAGCCTTTCCTAAATACTGGTCAAAATGTCAGCCAGACTATTTCCTGTCTGTTGCTGACTCAACCACATTGACTGGACCCTGATCCAGCGGTTGATACGGCCTCTAACAAAATCTCTCGCTGTAGGATCCACTGCACCAGTGGATGCTAATCTAGGATCATACTTATAAAGGTCATGATCTTATGTGGCGTCTACAAGCCGTTCAGATGCACAGCTCCACCCTGAAATGCTAGTCCCTTGGACCTTATGCGGGGTTACGCAGCTATGGCATTTTTAGGCCAAACCATGGGTCAGATTACCAAATGTCAGGCATAGCTAAACAGATAACAAGGCTGTCTGCGTTTGAATGTCTCTGCTAAGAAGGGTTTAACACATCTAAAACAAATATGTCCCTAAAATGACCGTAGGCCACACTGGGCTGGTGAATAATGGTTTTAAAATAAAGTGTGCGTTCGACATGCTTTCTGATTTGACAGAAGTGTAATTTAGTTTACAATTAAAATTTTTAATTGTGCTTTAATAGAACAGGTCTGTGTTGAATGTTGAGTTGGTCATAAAGGATGTGCTCAATTAAAATGAGCCATAATACTTGCTAAATGTAGGTTTGTGCATAATTCCAGTACAGTAATCTCACTGAAAGATCAAGTCTTGCTATTTAGTTTGTTTTCCAGAATGCTTTAACGTTTCATGGTTATGGTCTGTCTGCTTTCACGTATAATCCTTGGTATTTTAAAAGTGTGGTTTACCCCAGAAATAACAATTACTTCCATGATATCCTATGAGTAATGATGACAGAGAGAGATTTTTTCTTAGCTGTCTTTTTTAGATTAGACATAGTAATGGTAGACTCTTACTGGAGTTAGTTACTGTATTGAATTGCTATTTTGAATTGCACCTTCACCCCTTTATTCATTAATTAATGAGGACATCTGTCAGCTGTCACCTAACGGCTGTTACCTTAACATCCTTCTCCTTTATTTTCAGCCATCTCCCCTTCCAGTATCACCTCTCTGTTGTGATTGTGTATTCTTTAATACACAATGTAGACTGGTTAAATGCAGTTTTACAGAGAATAAAGGCTTTTGTGTTTGTGGGGCATCTATATAAAGTTGGCAGAATTAACTTGTCATATTAAAATGTGTGCAGGTTTATAATCCGCCATGATAGTGTCTCTGTGTATGTGTTTGTTTTGTGATACGTGTGTGGTTTCATGGTGTACTTGATGTAGTTAGCAATACCCAGCCCTAACATGTGCGCACACAATATCAGAAAGCCTTGAGGCTTTGCAAACATTCAGACATCACCTTTGTTTGCATAACATTTGATAGTGAAAGCTTATGTGATGTCATTTCAATGTATTTTGTGAGCTAAGAGTCAACTAGTTAGGAATTGCCCTACATGTGTCTCTTTATTTAAGGTTAGGGGGTTTTCTTCCCTTTGGTTTAGTGTCAGCGAAAGAGTTATTCTCCAGGCTGACCTGTGATGTGTTTGAGCGTTCAATTGAATGTGGCTTGATGTGTATGTACTTGCAAGAACTTTTTTATAAAATAATGAAAAATGTATATTTTCTCATTTAATTGTGCTACATTGATTATGCCATTTGTTTATTTTTGTGTGCAGCCCTGAAGGACAATAATGCAAATAAAGAACTATTTAGAAATATTATTTGGATTGTCCTCTTGAGCTGCACACAAAAATAAACAAATAGCATAATCAATATATATTCTTTTATTTGTTTCTCTTGATACTGCGTTGTCAGTGATAATTACTTTAGTCTTCAGTGTCATGTGATCCTTTAAGTCATACTAATATGCACTAACCCAAGAAACATTTTTTGTCAATGCTAATGGGAACTAACTTTTTTATGAGAACGCTTCTGTTTCTTCATTATATTAACCAAAAATGACAATAAAGAAATGTAGAATGTTACAAAAAGTTTTGTATTTTAAATAAGTGCAGTTTTATTTTAACACTATTTTAATTAAATTAAAAAGTTATTAGTTAGCCTGAAAAGCTGTTAGTTAAGAGGAATCATTATTTACATTTGAGCAGTAATGTGAGCACCAAAATAAATCAGTATAATAGAATAAATATTTGTTGTGTGTTCTTTTGCACATTTCACAGAATACTTAATTAAACCTTTTAATTATTATTTTATTTGAACATTTTTTTCATTAAGTAATAGGCAATTCAGCCCTACCAAAAAGTTGCTGCTCAACCCTTTTTTGGCTCGAATTTAAAACATTTTTTTCTCTCTTTTGTTCTTTTCAGGTGGAGTTTATTTCCATTCTTTCCAGCACACCCACTGGAAGGCCCCAACATTGGCTGAGTGTGTGGATACTCGGTGTCTGAGTGTGCGTATGGTCAGCTGAAAGACGAGAGAACTCCACCGCGTCAGAGAAGAAAGCGCAGGCATGGCTCAAGGCACTCCCTTGAGGCCTCGTCCCCCAGAGGCCCTTATGTAATGCCTCGTCATCTGACGGCAAAAGACGGCAGCTGGGCCTGATACACTCACACGTACACATTCAAGGAAGTCTTTGAAGTGCCCCAAGGGAGAAGTTGAACTCTTGTCCATTGTTTTCTATTTGACCTTGTCCTCCCACTTCACATGCTCACCTGTGAATCCCAGGATTCCTCTGTGCTCCAAAGTCTTCATTTCGGAATCGCTCCACTGACCTGGATCGGTTCCCGGGAGGGTTTGAGGTGTGTGCAAGCTGAGCGCTGCTCTTTCACCTGTTTTTTGTCTCTGTGCAAGCTTCGTCAAGAGAGGCGTTTTAACTGGAGCATTCCTCTTGTTTCATGCCTCTTGTCTCAAAAAGCGAGAATTTGATCTAATCAGCCATGCAGGTGTAAGCCTGTTTACTTGGGAAGATACTGGCCTGTCCTTTCGAATCTAACCTGTTAGTCAGCAATGCTTCGACTCGGGGGAGAAACACTTGAGGTTCCATTTGTTACGGTGCAGTGTAGCGCACTTGTTGGTTGAAATGAAGGAAAGACATTTTTATATTTTCTGAGTGTGGATGGTGGGGGCAAACCGTTAACGGTGGATTCCGTCTGATTCCTTCATTGTCATTGCTCGCTTCAAAACTGAACTACACCAAAACTGAAAAAAACCCTCCTGTCACTCTTTTTGTTTGCCGGTTTAATTTTTTTTTTTTTTCTTTTTTTTTTTTTTTTTTTACTAATATATCCGTTTTGGTCTTCTTCTTTCAATTGTCAGTTTACAGCAGAATAAAATCCAGGACATTAACTGACTACAGTGCTGCTTATCAAAACAACCTCAAAAATATTTGTCATCATCCAGGAAAAAAAGCAAATTCATACTCATTACTCTCCTCTACCTCTTATTTTATACAGTAACACCAAACATTTAAAGCATCACTAAAGAACTAGTTGAACCCAATGTTTTTTTTTCTAAGCAGTTCCCATATTCAAGTCCTTTGTTTTTTTGTGGCACTTTTTAAGCTAGCCTAAGTCTTTTGAAATAACTACAAAAAAACATTTGATTTGAAATGACCCCAAAAATTTAGACTTTGAGCAAAACTTGCCTGAAGTTCTTCCGTTTTACTACTTTTTTTTTTTTTTTATATTCTTTTTTCAACTTTGAACACTTGTTTTTGTGTTTTTTTCAAAAATGCTCGTCTTGTGGCCTTTTTGTATAATGCTGAAAGGACAGCGACTTCTCCCCTAGTATTTTGTTGCGTTTGTACTGTCTTGACAACGCAAACACATTCGCAAACGGATTATTTTCCGGGGCACGCTGCCATCCTGCCCCCTGGGTGATGCCGAGCGGCAGCATGAGTGGGGGCGTGTCTGGACCCACTTCCCCACCCCACCCCACTGCTCCATCCAGACCTCTCCGGCCTAGTCGCTACGTGCCAGTCTCTGCGGCAACGGCCTTCTTGGTCGGAGCAACCACCCTCTTCTTCTGCTTCACGTGAGTACACAAACACGTTTACTAAACCCTGATTGCTGCAATCATTTATGATGGATGAGTCAACATGTTCGGGTAAATGACAGTGATCAAAAATTTATTTCTGCGCTATGGACTGAGTAATGGCATGTTTTTGCTTAGAGCTCTTCTGAAGCACCAAATTATTCTGCCTGAAGATGATTTTTGCTGGAATGGTTAATTAAGAAGTCTTATTCAGCAGTGCGTGTTCACTTGCTCACAGTGCTGACGGTGCACATAAGCTAGGTGAAAACTAATATGGAAAAATGTCTGGAATAAATGTCATTATTGCATATGACTGTAAACAAGAGGCCGACCCTGTGCAAACCGTAAACTATTGACATAATTTAATGAAAGCTTTGTATTGTGAGTTTGCATATAGTGACTTTTTGTTTATAGGGGATGAGAGGTGACCGCATGCCCTTAACGTTCTTATTTAAACTTTTTTTTAATAATTTTTCACCGTTATAACAGATGAATTTCAGATGAATTTCTATAAAATCCTGTGTAAAATGATTAAAGTGCACAGGGTTCTATTTAGGGATGTACCGAAATAAACGTTTCTGGCCGAAGCCGAACAAAATGAAACACTGCACCAGTTTTTCACTTTTTTTTCACCATTGAATAAATGAAATAGCTGAAATGTTCTTTTTATTGTTTTGTTTTTATTTTTTTTTCAGCTTTTCATTTAAAATAAATTAATTACAAAGCAATTTAAGCATTTTTACTATTTAAACTATAACTTTACCAATAGAGCACAGTTTATCTTAAGCTAAATGGGTTACAAAAACAATTTCTGACCCCCTTCTTGAATCAGGCGTATATTTATTTATTTTGTATTTTTTGTTTTTTTACTGTACAAATAAATGCAACCTTGTGGAGCAGAAGAGAATTATTTTAAAAACATTGAACAATATCACAAATCCCAATTTAAACGCTATGTGTGAGTGTTATAATAAATGCATTGATAGCGCTATACGTATTCGTTTGAGGCCATTTCGTGAATTCAGTCATCAACCAGCAACAGCCACCCTTCCTCTTCTCATCGGAGACATGAGACGCAGCGCTAAACGGTTTCTCGCTGTCTGTGCTTGTAATGATTGCAGCGTCTTTCTCTGACAGTATTAAATGCTTTTACATGTTTGCTGCATTAGCATGCGCCTATATTTCACACTTCGCGTCATTTTCTGTATAGTTTATTCCGTCTTTTCAGTTATTCGGTCAATTTCAGTTGCCAAACATTTGGTGCATCACTAGTTCCATTATTTTACTTTACAAAACAGCTTGTCTAATGATCGTGAGGCAGGTAGGAGTGTATGTTGACATCATTTCAGTGCTGTCATTTTTTTTTTTGTCTTTTTATCATTAATGAGACACATCTGAGATTGTTTTAGTTTCTGTGTTAAAATAACCAGAATAGTCTTTTTTTTTTTTTTTTTTTGGTGTGTGTGTTGAAATATTTGACAGCATGCATCTAAGGAATACGCTTCTAATAATATCCTCATTTCAGAAGTTAATGTTCAATACAGCAGGCTGTTTCTTAAATATCAGAAAGATTTTATACATATCTCAGACTATATCAGAATCAAAAGGTCTTAATGATAGGTTTCTAATGACACATTGTAGGGCTTGTAAAGGGACATAAACTGATGAGGTTGGTGAGTTTATGCAGCAACAGCATTTAAAGGGTAGTCATTGCCGTTTTGGTTTTTTTGGTGAAATTGAGAAATCACATCAGCTTCCTGTTAACTTATTGTGCACTCTATTCTGCAAGCCGTGACCTTCAAATATAACAGAAACATTAAATAGGCTTAAGTCAGATGCTGTCTGTTCATTCTTGTCATTTGCCCCCTCTGATACCTCTCTTCTCACCAACCCCTCAGATTAAACACTGAAAGGCAATGAAAATAGGACAGCATCTGTCATGAAGTGCCACCTCTCTCTCTCTCTCATTTTCTTTTTATTTCTCTCTTCTGTTTTTGTGTTCTCACGTATTGTATGTTTTGTGGTACCCTCTTTTTTCCAGGGTGAAGATAAATGGTTATCTGTATGTCTATATTGTTTATAGTAAGAATGTGGCTTGAACATTATCAGTCATTATCAGTTTCCTTGACAACCATCTTTTTTTCTAAATTAGGACAGTTAAGCAAACTTGATGAAGATATTAACAATCATGCATGTTGTGTGTGATTTTTAGTCTCATTCTGTGTCTCATTCATGCCCCTTTTTTCACAGGTGCCCTTGGCTTTCAGAGCAGTTTTCTGTCGCTGTGCCAATATACAATGGCATTATGTTTCTGTTCGTTCTGGCCAACTTCTGTATGGCCACTTTTATGGATCCTGGCATCTTCCCTAGAGGTAATGAAACAATCTGCGATATGTGTCTGTGTGTGCAAGTTTACAGCCGCAGTAGAATGTGTGGCTGTCTTACTGGAAAAACAAACCGCGTTATATATGAACCACTTAATGCTTTTTTGTTTGTTTTTTCTCCACTTCTTTTTTTTTTATTTAGTCTTTACTTCAGACTGTATTTCAGTCGATGAATAGAATATTTTTTCATTTAACTGACCTTGATATATTAAACATCAGCTGAATCAACCTTAAAGCAGTGTTTTTATTGTAACTTACAAAAATAATTTCTAATATTAAGTAGATGCATAATTAGATGTATATTAGAACCTCAAAATAAGAAAAAAAACTTAGATTAAAAATACTGCCTTGCAAACTAACTAAAAGTTGAAGTACTCAAACTACAAAAAAGAAATGATGATAATAATAATAAAATCAAAATTTAAAGGTTATTTGGTACTACAATAGTATATACTAATATATCTTCAAAGCCGACATTACCAGTCCCAGTACATGTAATATTCAAAAAAATCTGTGATATATTAATTGGCTTTTAGTGATTTTCTTTGTCTGTGTGGCCTGGGTAACGTCACTTCGGTTTATTTTATTACATTTTAATATTATAAAGGTTTCATTCATTTGGAGTAACATGCACTAATGAATTGTGCACAAAGATGTTTGTTAAAGTGCATCATGGTCATAAAATTAACAGGGTTGTTGAATGGAGCTGGAGTCTAATAAAATACGACTGTAATTTGATCCAATGAGGTAGGCATTTTAAACTGTGTGTGTGTTGAAGCTGAGGAAGATGAGGATAAAGAGGATGATTTCCGGGCCCCTCTTTACAAGACTGTGGAGATTCGAGGCATTCAAGTGCGGATGAAGTGGTGCTCCACCTGCCGTTTCTACAGACCCCCACGTTGCTCACACTGCTCTGTGTGTGACAACTGTGTGGAGGTAAACACCCACTCACACCTTATTCCAGTCATTAAGCTGTGACTTCACTATTGTGCATTGAAAAAACAAATTAAATTACAATACATAGCAATTCTATAACATTTGTAGTTTTTTTTTTTTTTATCATGAATCAGTCTGTCCACTCTTGCTCTGATTAATGCTTTGCAGGCTAGACTGATCGAATCGTGTTAATTAAGTAGAGAAGTGTGCCTGCTTTTCTTTCTCTCTCTTTCACCATTATGACTCGCACACACACGCTTTGCCTCTTCTCTCCTCAGGATTTTGATCATCACTGTCCGTGGGTCAACAACTGTATTGGCCGGAGGAATTACCGTTACTTCTTCCTGTTCCTGCTCTCTTTGACGGCTCACATAATGGGCGTGTTTGGCTTTGGCCTGCTTTTTATTCTCTACCACACCCAGCAGCTGGACAGAGTGCATTCGGCCGTCACGTATCCTCAAACATTTGTTTTACTTTTATGTGTGCGCACACCAAAAAATGTGGCCAAACTTTGAGTGAGAGCTAAACTTAAAGGTGCCATAGAATGAAAAACTGAATGTACCTTGGCATGGTAGAATAATAACAGTTCAGTACATGGACATAACATACTGTGAGTCTCAAACACCATCGTTTCCT
>JAUMHQ010042325.1:0-10191 GCA_032361165.1 Enteromius paludinosus | reverse complement strand
CACCTACATCTTGGATGCCCTGGGGGTAAGCAAATAAACATCTAATTTTCATTTTTGGGTGAACTATCCCTTTAATTGTGGCAAAAGCAGCAAAGAGATCCAGCAAGATACGTTTTGAAAATGTAATTATTAAATTATGCCATCACAGAAATGCCAAACTCCTTTTGGAATGATATTTGAGCCTGTCATGAAAAATTTGACATCCATTGTGTAATTTCTGAAGTCAAACATTAATCATTGATATTTAAGATTTAGGTTGTTATATAGGTTGCTATATTCAAACATGTGGCATTTAGTATGAGCTCTGGGACAGACCTGGCTGGAATTTTTAGGAGTAGGCATGGGTGCTACTGGATTAAAAACCAGGGTGCCAATGGGATGCATATTAATATTCCATTTTAACCTAGTTTCTTCAAGTTGTTTGACTTGCTAGTGTGCACCTCCCTTTTAAACAGAAACCTAGGACATGATCTAATCCAACTACAATGTACAGGCATAGTTGTGGTTTCTGTTTAATGTCTTTATAACAAAAGTCAAAAAGAAAAGTCATATTAATTGGAAAGTCATCTGGAATCTAGCTGCTTAAAATGCTTTTCATTAAGCAATGTTTAAACTGTTCTTGTCAGAGCCTGAAAATACAATGGGGTTAAAGATGTAAGTTTGTACATATTTCACTTAGAGTCACAGTTCAATAGCTTTAAAACTCAAAATGAGTTTCAAGTAAAAGTTTCTTACGTTTCCCAATCTGTACATTTAGAAAACTTTTCACATTTCTCTGTATGAGTCAATATTCCACTAACCCTTTCTGTTGTCTTTATCTTGCATCTTGCATTCCCCCGTCTATCCACATTTTTCAGATTCCACACATTTACCCATCTTTGCCCTTGTTTCAAAGTTCTTTCTACTTGATCTCCAAGATGTCGCATCATCGGAAAAAGTGTTTCATACAAATTATACGAATCTCTGATAAACATCTTGAAAAGAGGATATTCACACATTCTGATTGAGAAATGTCTCCAATATGTTTCCAGGTGACTCATAGAAAGACGTTTTGTAGAGTAAAAAAAAAGAACTTCTTTTAGATTAAAACAATCACCTCAAATATGTGATGTATGTGTGTTAACATGAACATGAGTTTACGTCAATAGGTAAAGTCACTGAACAGGAATCATAATAGATGACAGTAAACATATGAGAATCCATCAACGTTTTTTTAAATATGTACAAAAAATGTTGGGTTCCAAAATATTGTTTTTCAAGTCATTAAAAGATAAAACAGGAATGAACAGGTAACGTTATGTGAACTCCTGAAACAAATTAAGGAAATGCTCAGGCTAGAACTTTGCTATCATTAAAATGTTTTTGAATCTTGGAACTGACAAATAATGTATAAGCTATCTAAATTAACACACAGTGAATGTAAACAATAAATGGCCTTACTTGCCATTCACCCATCATGGAGAGAAATAAATAAAAATAACAGTCCAAGTTCAAGTTCTTCTAAATTTAAAAGCTGTGTTTTTGAGATGCAATGAAGGGTTCTCACACATGAAGGTTAAAATGATTTTCTAGGTCAGATAAAAAAACAAATGTAGCCAATATTTTCTCATCCTTCTGATATGTCGTTCCATTCGACAGCGTTTTAGTGCCACCAAAAAAATATATAAAAAATCTAGAACTACGAGATTAAAGACGTAATAATGCGTGAATAAAGACGAAACTACAAGAATAAAGTCATAATATTATGAGAATAAAGTCGAAGCTACGAGAATAAAGTTGAAACTACAAGATTAAAGTCTAAATATAATATTTAGTATAGTGCACTTAAAAACTTTAACTAAATTTCAGCTATATGTCAGACTATAATATGTATGTCATGTTATAATATACATATTGTTTGTTTTTCGCTAAAAAACTGGCAGATTTTGAAAGCTGAGAATATCTCCGGGTGCTCCCAACTTTATTCTTATAATATTTTTACTTTTATTCTCCGAATATTTGACTGTTATTCTCGTAATATTTCAACTTTTACTCTCATAACATTTCGACTTTTATTCTCGTAATATTTTGACTTTTGTTCTAGTAATATTATGACTTATTACGATTATTTTTGTTTTGTTTGTTAGTGGCACTAAGTCACACGAAACACAATGTCAGATTTACCATAATTGCATGTTTCCATCTTTTCAAACATCTAATTACAAGTTAAAAAACAATAAAAAAGCATCAACATTTTTACATATTTATTTAACTGATTGTGGCAGGTTGAACTGATTGGGCCACTTAAAGGCCAAAATCCACGAATCGTCATAACATGGACATGAACTAGGACATCTTTGATTTGATTAAGGAATGCACTGAAAAGGATGCTATTAGACTGGTGGCAAGGTGAGACAGAGCACTAAAAAGGAAACAGAAAGAAAAAGAAACGCAACACAAGCTGGGTTCTTTAATGTTGTGGCCCTTTTAGACTTGCACTTAATTCTAGGGCTGGGTTTTGACACAATTTTCACAATTTGATTTGATTCTCATTCACAAGCTTGTGATTTGATTTGATTACCAATTTAATACAATGTTGATTATTTTGGATAAATCAGGAGCAGTACATGCCAACTAATGCTGTAAATTTTTATGAAGTTTATATATAATAATGTTTCTACTTTTTCGTTCATTCGTTGTTTAATACACATAAAGGTGGCTGTCATAAAAACTTGGATTTATTGGATGGATTTATTCAAACAAAGTAAACATTAAAGAACAGTAGAAAAAGAAGAAAGTCATATACAGTTTATTTTTCTATCTGACCAATGAGTTTAGGGTCACCAAATATGTTTTTTCTAAGGTAGCCTAAATGTGACATTAATTACATATTCATTCATTCAAATTTATTTATAAAGCACTTTACAACCACCCAGCAGCGGACCAAAGTGCTGAACAGTAAAATAAGAATGAATACATATTTAGCTCATAATAGCCTACATATTTAAAGAATGATGAGACTGCAGACGTAAGCTATACATATACACTATTCAACAAATATCGGATCAGGTGTCAAAAGCCAAGGAGAAAAGGTAGGTTTTGAGATGTGATTTAAACCAAGGCAGCGAAGGGGCCTGCTTAATGTAAAGAGGCAGTGCATTCCATAACTTGGGGGCAGTCACTGAAAACGCACGGTCAGAGCTTACATCTGGTTTTTGGGACTCTAAGAAGCAGCTGATTTGCTGATCTAAGAGAATGTGACGGTATGTAGAGGTATAACAGTTCAGATATATAGTGTGGGCCAGAATCATTTAAGGATAGTTTTACAATGAATTCTATATATTCATGTTGTTCAGACGATTCTTAGGATTTGAGATCCACTCACCCCAAAGCTATCCTAGGTGTATATGACTTTCTTCTTTCAGATGAACACAGAGGGAGTTTTTAAAAAAATGTATCCTGGCTCTTCCAAGCTTGGTAATGTGGGGCAAGTACTGCAGCATAAACCTATACGCCTTCAGGGGTTTGTCACATGTCCTCTGAAGCAGATCAAAGGGTTTTTGTAGCAAATATATTTCTATTTTTTCAAATTCTAACTTAAATAACTGACTTTCAGTTCCAGCTTCTTGACTGACTTCTGACTTGACGTACGACGTATAACGTAAGCTGTGTCATACATCATGTCAGAGTTAATTAGTTTTATGATGCAGAACTTGCAGATATATCCGTTTTAAGGAATATAACGGCCACTATATCCACCTGCATTACCAAGCCCTTAAGCTTGGATACTTTTTTTTAAGACTTAAAGAAGGAAGTCATATATACCTAGGATGGCCTGGAGTTGAGTAGTTTGGTTACATGTAAAAGTAAATTGCTAAACAGTAGGTTTGGAAAACATATCAGTATAATGTGGATAATGAGACGAAAGAAAAAGAAAATGTACCAATTATTTTATTTTAATACAGTATAAATATATCTTCAGAGACAATGAAACCATATGTTGAATTTTCATCAATTCTTCTTTTCTGATGTTGTTGAACACTATCCGTGTCTCTGATCAGTAAAGTATCTGTGATTATATCAATAGTGTAGACTCCAGAGGTGTAGTCTTCTGAGAATGACCATCTTTTTTGAACAAGGAAACACGTAACAAACCCAAATAAACAGGAAATTCTTTAGTGGTTCACAAATATCTTTTGGGAGCACATGATAAACTGTATCACATTGTGAAAGCACAAGTCTCACTCTAACAACCCACAAAAATGCATGTGTAAAACTAGTCAATCCACATTACTGAGTGCAGTCAGTGTGACTAGTTAACCACCTGCCATTCGCTTACTGCATGCAAGTGAGTGATAGGTGAGTGGATGATACATGCAAGCATGTCCATGTGATTGAATTCCCCTCCTTACACCGAAACTATGCACTACGATACATGGCTGGTATTTAGACATGATTGCATAAAACCAATAATAAGTGGTTGACAGAAACAGCAAGAGATACAACTCCAGTGTACTATAATCTATTGTACATTCATTAAATTCATTAGTGAATAAAAAGACAAAATGCAAACACTATCCTTTTCTGGGCTTTTTTTTTTTTTTTTTTTTTTTTACAGGCCCTTAAATCACGTCCAACAATCACATGTAAGCGATCACTTCACAGACCTGAAATATCACATGACGTGGAAAACATGAAATGCAAAGTTTGTATTGCCACTCCTTCATGATTACCAGGTGAATCATGAGGATAGAGAACATTCAGGTTTGATGTATTCATGAACAAAAAGTTCTTCCCTCGCCCCATATTGTCTTTTCAACGGTCCTCACACATACGTATATATTCATTCACTCCTTGGAAACAGCCCATTACACTACAGTAACAATACCATTTGTTGCATGCAAATTTAAACCACAAGAAATTAGCCTCAAGAAAAGGGTCTTTCCTCAAGAGCACAAGAGTGGCTTTTGGATTACGTGGCTTCTGTGGGCTACACATTTGCCTTTTAGTTTCAGTTACTGTAACTGGTCTCAATAATTCACCAGCAAGGTATATATAAATAAGGAAACATAAAAAGGGATGAATGTATAAATAATTTATTCGATGAGTTATGTGAATTGTATTAATATGTGAATTGTACTATCATTGTTGCATATGTATATATAGCCAATGTTAAATTAACACTCCCAGTGTTTATAGGAAAAAAAAACAAGGCTTAGGCCAAATCCCAGACATGTAGGTCTGAGCTGTTTTAATTAAAAGAAACCGATCTTAAAATATGTGAGTGCTTTTGTTTTGTCTTAAGATGCACACCAATATTGTTATTATTTTTCTAAGACATGTTTATAAAAACTACTTAAATTTCTTAATTTAACTATTTTCTTATCTTGGCTTAATCTAAGGCCTTACTGTGAAACCAGACCTTAGAGTTCTAAAAATAAAGATAACACTGAAGCAGTGATAAAAGGTAATGGTGTAATTAATTTAGTAATGATGATTGGGTATTATGATGAACATCTGCTGTTAAAAAGCAGAATCAATAAAGAAAGAAACTACAACTGACTTAATCCACAGCCATAGGTGAAATCACAATAATTTTCAAACAGAAAACTTGATGATATTATACATTATTATAGACTTTGCTGTATTTTTATTAAATGCTTGGTGAGCATAAGGTATTCTTTCAAAAACAATAAAAAAAAACTGGTCCCACTTTATATTAAGTGTCCCTAATACCTGTGTACTTCCATAGTAACTAGTTGTGTATGTAGTATGTAACCACTGTGTAAGTACTCACCGATACATAGCATCTCTGTAATATTTCTGTAACTACACACATGTAACACCCCTCAGAATGGTATGTGTAAGTACAAATGTGTAACAGGACATTGGTAACAAAACTTTTTGATAATGAAAGTACAGTATAAATGTGTAACAGGACAAACAGCACATTTTGGTAAATAAATTGTTACTCTTTATATTAAATAGACAATTGCTATGGATTAATCGTGTAATTACTCTGAGGTTACACAGCAGCAGGCAGTAAATTAGACTTTACATATAAATTGTGGTTGGTGTCCAGAATTTTACACTTTATATTTAGTGGGCAGTTCCTGAGGAGTTACCATGTACTGAATATACACCGGTATTATAGAGGTGCACCAACTCCACACACTTTACATATCCCTAAACCTACCCAACTACACCCCCTGATCACCCCCTGTTCCAGTTACTCTTATACACACTGCTGTTACAAAATGTAGCTATGTAATTCCCGTTACATGACTACTTAGTGAAGTGAAAAAAGTGTGGTTACCAATGTCCTGTTACTCATTTGTACTTACACACACCATTCTGAAGGTTGTTACATGTTTGCACATTTTTATTACTTTGACATCTGCAACATTAATACATTCCACAACACCTTTAATAATGGCATGTTTAAAAAAATATATAAATTGTGTTACTGTGATGCAAAGCATGAAGATCTGATGCAAATGGTGAAAATCTGACAATGTATGATATTTTTTGTGACAAACACCAAGACTGACAACAAGCCTTATTCATGATTCTGGAAAACATCAATCACTGAATGCATTGTAATGCATTGTACGTTGCTAGTACCTCGTTTCCTATTTGGCTTTTTTGTCATTAATGCCATTGGGCCATTTGTAAGCTATCAAAAAATCTGCAATCCAGACAAAAATGTGACGAACCTTATTGGAATCTAGCACTAAAGAGCTCACATTACATGTCAAGTTTTACAGCTTGCGTAAACTCACAGACAAGTGCAAGCAACAAAAAATTAAACCTTGTTGAAAGATTGTGTGTTGACAAGTTTTCAGAGGTCATAGTGTACAAAGTCTCTGATCACAACCACTGAGAATCAACAAGAAATTTACTATAAAACAAAATGTAACTCACACAAGACCATCGAAAATAAAAAACAGTATCTCCAGTGCTGTAAATTACTCAAACTTTACAAAACTGACAGAGACGACATTGCAGAGCTTTAAAATTGACTGATTATGAAATATCATTGATGGGTAAAAAATTATAAAATTCCATGTCAGTATGACAAAAGATGACTTGAAGTTTAGATGAAGTTTAGATTACACTTTACTTTAATTATCTACTTAAGAGTCATTCTATTAATAACTTTGCAACAGCATGCCAACTGAATAATTCATCTGAAACTACATGTCAATTAACTCTCATTAAAGTATTAGTGGAGTGTTACGTTAGGGTTGGGGTTGACACATAATTACAAAGTTTCTTAAAGTCAGTCGAATGTAAGTTGGAGGACGATAATAAAGTGTTATTTTTCAAAGAAAAATAAAGTGTAAAGTGCAAATGTTAAGCAGACAGTCTTTAATACTCTCATAGATGGTAGTTGACTTGTAGTTGTAAAGTTACTTGTAGTTAGTAGAATGTCTACCAGTAAAGCGCTATATAAATACTAGTCTACTAGTAAAGCGCTATATAAATGCGTCATTCATTCATTCATTCATACTAAGGAATGGACTAATGCAATAAAATGTAACAGAAGTTTGTTTATCTGTTGTTTCAATTGATAACACTCCTTACAAAAGCTGCTATTGTAAAAACAGAAACATACACTTTCACACCTAAAGTCCCGTGACATAATATCTGCATGGTATGCACATAAAGACCCATACATTGCACATCATGCATGAAATATATGACCTAGATCTGAAAATCACATAATTAGGCTGTAACAGAGAATATTAAATATATATGGAATTTGAAAGAGATTTGAATACGATTGCATAGCCCTGCAGATTTTCAGAAGTGCAAGGTAAACAATAACAATAATGAAAAACAAACCAACCAAAAAAATCCTAAACATGATAGGATGTCAGTGTAACGAGCAATTAAACTAAGACAACATTTGTTTATGAAACAACTCATTCCAACCATTAGTCCTGCTGGGAAAAATAAAGTATTTCTTCCTTCTTGCATTTCCTTAACTTTGTACGGAAGGGGTAAATTCTTTCACCTATGTATTTGAGCGAAAAAATCCTGCGTCATTTTCCTTGAAATCGAATGTTCCGCGTTTCTGTGCTGAATTATCTAACTGTAGCATGGAGAACTAATAAAAAAAAAATTTGAAAATGCTTTGTAAATCTATATATAAATCACAACATAAACCAAATTAAACAACTCACCTAATGTACTACATGCACTCAAATAAAACAAACTACAAGCAGTAAAAGGCACTAAAATGGCTTTAGTAAATGATGATGCAATCAGTTATGTACACAAAGGTCTGATAAATGTGACACACTCATCCTCATGTGAATAGTAAACATGCCTTTAATAAAACTCCCTGTCTGTCTCCATTTTCTCCAAAATACACTATATATAAACAGCTATGGAAAATATCCACTTATAAACACTTTGCATATGCAAAGTTGACAGCTGTACATTTAGACTTAGACTGTCCTTAAAGCTATGGAGTGTATTGCTACATGTATTTACGTACTGGTCTACCGACATCTGTCCCTGCAGAGTTTAGCTCAACCATAATCAAACACACCTGAAGTAGCTAATCAAGGTCTTAGGTAACCTTGAAATTTCCAGGCAGGTTTATTGAGGTAAGTTGGAGCTAAACTCAGCATGACACAGGCCCTCCAGGATCAAGATTCATGACCCCTGGTCTACTGGCTTATAAATGTACAGTTTGTAACAAAGTGCATGGAAAAAAGTACCTACACTGTCAATAAATGTACAAAAGCTGTCACTGGGGCAGTACCTTTTCAAAATGTATACTATTGTATCTATTAGGTTAAAATATATACACTTAAAGTACTAATATGTAGCTTTAAAGTACCAAAATTGACCCTCAAGTACAAATATGTACCTTTTGAAAAGAAACTGCCCCAAAGACAGCTTTATTTCTGAGAGTTTCTAACAGTTTGTGTGTGAAGACACTCAGAGCATACAGAATTGTAATGATCACACGGACCTGCAGATTACTTGGTAAAAAAAAAACATTTTATAGAAAATGATGATAGATAGAAAAGATGTACATTTTTATAATAAATGAATATCATACATAATTAATGGATGTATATGTGACCCTGGATCAAAAAAAGAAGTGATAATTCACAAAGGTACATTTGTAGCAATAGAGAACAAAACATTGTATGGATCAAAATTAGCCATTTGGATATTAAGTATAGATCTTGTTTAATGAATATATTTAGTAAATGTCCTACCATACATTTTTCAAAACCTAATTTTTGAATAGTAATATACATTGCTAAGAACTTTTTTTTGACAACTTTAAAGGCAATTAACTTAAAATGTTAATGTTTTTACACCCTCGAATTACAGATTTTTTAAATAGTAACCCAGTTTTGTCCTATCCTACAGTATAGTAAAGTTTTTAAACCATGTAGGGGAAAGAATTGTAATGTTGGAAAGGCCTACTTTGACAATAATAATGCCAAACATACAGAAAACATACTGATCTAATAACACTGAAAATACTTATTCATATAGTAAATAAGCAAAGTATATTTCTATACTGTTACAGTAGATCTGTAATGGGGACACACCGTCTCAGAAAACATTGATTCAAGTCACATGATAAATGCAATTGTTTTCTGAATTGTGTTGAGCTGTATGGTTTTGAAACGTTCATTAGGGCGGAACATGACGTTGTTTATTAGTCATCATTCTTTAGCTCTTTGTCAAACCTTTAAACGAGTTACTATTACTAGTAGGTGGCTTTAGAGGGAGGTACATATTAAAAGAGGGTGTCATTTGGCACAAAAACAGGAATACACTCGTGATGAGTCACGAAAATGAGTCAGCAATCTGTTTTTCTGAAGAGAAAAAGAAGTTAAGTTTATATTTGCATTTTAGCTCAGACATGCTAGATATTTTATTTTGGCCTTTAGAGGCCAATACCAAAGCTGTTAAATAACCGCTTCCGTTTTGTTTTGACATTTATTTTAATATTTTAGTTGACCCTTTATTTCCATACCTTATTCATTTATTTAGTTTACCTGGCAGGCCCTTAAAAACTACCTTACTTTTTAGCAATGTACTTTTATGGGGGGTCATTTTTAAATGCGATGACAAAGGGGATCCCAGATAGCACACATACGTCTGCAAGATGTCTGTTAAAGATCTCTTGATCTGGAAAGCATCTGCTAACTACAAACGTCTGGCAGACGTCTT
>JAUMHQ010042324.1:0-10193 GCA_032361165.1 Enteromius paludinosus | reverse complement strand
GTATAGACTCCAACCCAACTTTGTCAATAGATTAACGGCGATATTTTTTTTATCGCGCGATAAGAGTCTCGCGTTAATGCCGATAACATTACAAAATATTTATATATTATAAAGGTTTTACTTTTTTTTTTTTATATTAATCAAATAATTCTAATAAATGAAGGTATTGTGTTTCTCACAAAAAATAAAGCAAATATTAAGCTGTTTTCAATGCTGAAAATCATGTCCCTCCTGACGTACAAATCTCAATCAAAAACAGACCTCAGGAATGCTAATATGTTTTAATATGCTGGGAGATTTGAAAACTGATATTTCTGCATCATAGCATTATATATCCAGCTTCATATTATGGGTTTTCATAGATCATAGATTTGTTTGGTTGGGTACGGAGATGTATTTGAGAGGTGAGGAACTATGGTGTAACAAATACAGTCCTGTTTTTGAGTCCTTAATACAGTTACGTTCACACACAGCTCGGTTATTTACCAGTGTGACAACTGCATTCTGGCCACATACACACTGTACATTTTCGGAAGTGACAACTGCATTTAAATGCGGGCGAAAATCTCCTAAATGATCGTTCCATATGTGTATGGAACAAGACTCACTCCCGTATCTGTGATAATTGACACAGAGGAAACCATAGCAATGTACTGTACAGTAGTTATCAAAACAATGGAAGTATTTCTGCTATATAAATCCCTGCTACTAAGCAACCTACATTCCCTTGACCATTTGGGTTGCCCCTAGACCTCTCTCTGCCATCCTGTAATGTCTGAGGTAAACGCTAGCCACCTGGCGGTACATGATAATTTGGTTGTAGAATGCGGTTGTCACACAGGAGTAAGCACTGAAAGGTGAACTGACAACCAAATTTAAATGTAGTGTATACGTGGCCTCTGTACCCAAACTCATACCTGTAAATATCAGGACACACGACCGCATTCTCTGAACACACACGCTGTGTGAACGGAACAGGACTGGACAACTAGAGAGCCGCTCCACTGCACAAATGCATGACTACCGTGTGCTATGTGTTTTCAGGTGTGTTTTCAATAACATACAGTGACGGAGAAATGAGCTGCATCTCATCTGAAAGTTTTAGATCCTGTCAGTTTTCCACAAGGGCCATTCCAGTAAGTTTTTTGTATTGTATTCAGTTCAAATGCGCAGCTGTCGGTTAATGAGGATTTGATTCAAAAACTCACTGCTCGATTGGATTCTTGTCATGTCGGAAGTGATAAAACTATATCCCTGGATATTTGAATTCTGAACCGCTACAATATGTACCTGAAGTAACATAATAAAAACACAGCAATATATTAATAACATAAAAAGTGCCAGTGTTTCCATCCACTCAGTGGACATTTCTCATTGAAACTGTTGCAAAACATGTAGTAAGATATATAAAAACAGTGTACCCAGAGGTACATATTTTTATTAAACTGGGTTGAGCTAATTTAATATTCGATATGTTGTTAAATAAAGCACTTGCCAGTAATTGCCCGAGTTGTGGCTCCATGTTCTCCATATCTACACAGCTTTGGCTTCAAAGTAAGAGGCTGCCCCAGCCTTCAGTTCTCCAGGCTGTTTTCTGGCCTTATAACACACTTATGTATTCAGTCAAGACAGCCAGTGCCCAGTATGACAGGACGGACGATCTGGCCAGACCAGTCTGATCATGCTAATGTGGCATCTGTCAAAGGCATGACTTGGAACACACTGCAGACTCACCACCGACTCTAATACGTGGCACCCCGAGCCACGACCGCTCCGCTTCCTTCACACAAGAAGTGTCAAAAAAAAAAAAAACATTTCTCGTGAGCCCGAGAATGCAACCACAGAGCCATAACCAGAGTTTCCCAAAGCATCGGAATCATAATAGTTACTCCATGCGTAAACCTGGATGTTTTCCGGTTCTCCAGGCTGTTTAGAATTCCTCTCAGCATGTGGCACTCAGATTTGTCATTGTCAACACATTCTATGACAGATGCGAGTTAAAACTCATTACGGATGGGTCATCGAAAGGTTATGAAGTTTCTTGTTGATATGCCAGACAGTCTTTCTCAGCCCAGGAGTTTTTAGAGATTAAATTCAGAGGTGGAAAAAACGAGCAGACGGAAAAGGCGTGAAGACATCTTATTTCCTGCTCTTGTCTGTGGTGCAAACACACATAGAGATAATGCACCTCTCATGCATTAATGGATGGTTTACAGACAAGAGATGAGATGTAAATCAATGCATCAACAGTCCCCACTAAATCAGAGCCATCGCAAAGTGTTATCTTACCGCTGACAGAAAGGAGTTTGATAGCCCCGCTGGAAACCATTGGAATGTCAATGGGGGTCATATTTACTTTACTCTCCCTGTGAAATCAAGCCCCCTGCCCTTTAGCCTATGCTGTTGAAGACGAGCGGTCAATCCATCCGCTCGGAAGAGGCATCAGTCTTGTCTAGCCACATCACTGCTCTCAGGTGCTTATGGGCCCCTTGTGGGAACGCTAAGTGCTCGCCATCAATCAGAGGTGACATCTGAGTCATAGATGGAGATTCTGGCAGAAGAGGATCTCCTGATGAAATAGAGCCGCAATGGTTACCCTTTTGTTGTGCTGTCCAGGTGATAAATATTTGCCCTAAAAGCAAATAGGCAGCTTACAGGTCTTGATCCAGCATCAACGCAGACCTTGCTGTTAAAAATGACTCAGATGTTACCACCTTGAGCTCTTTTTTTAACTTCTTTTTTAACATGAGAGCCCTTTTTACACCTCAGTGTTCCAGGTCAAGTGTGAACAAGAGCCAGAGTTGATATTCCAGAAAGCTATTTCCTTAAATGCAGTAATATGTATAAAGAATGATTCAATGAGCAACACAAACTTTCTGAGCAAACTGTATCAATGCCAATACAATCCATGGCAGTGGTAGAATACTATCTGAAAGCGCACTATAAAAAGTGCACTAACTACACTATAAAAAGGCATTGCTGTTTCCAAAATTGTGAACTGTCTGAGTAGTATGATTGTAATCCAGACGTACTACATTTGTCATGTTGTTGTCGTCATGTGACCTACGAGCATTAGTTGGCCTCATGGGATAGTAAAGTGTCCACTGAATGCACACTTCAGGATCTCTCCAGAAATAGTAGGTCATCTGATATTCTTTTTTTGTTTGTTTGTTTTGTTTGTCTACTGCTTTTTGGATACTCTGCATTTAGAAATATTTTTGCCTACTTTACACTGTACTTTATGGATGCAGAACTGGAAACAGTCCTGCCTTTTTGGCCTCTTACTAGATTTTAGGTTTTATTCATTTTTAATGGTTTAGTTTTCATTGAAATTTGGCTCATGGTATCAATTCTCAATTAAGCGTGCATTTAAGTTAATTCTGAGACTGCTTGTGCTTTCTTCATCATCATTTGACATAGCCACAACAGTTTCACATCCAAACCAAGCAGCATCCAAATCTCCCTGACCTGTTTTCACTAGTTGTAACAATAGTGCTTGCCCTAAGCTTCAACATTGTTTTTAAAATCTCAATAAAAGAAATCTAAATCTCTATTAAAATCTAAAATATCAATTCAAATCTCAATATAGCCAGCCTAATAATGGTCCAACATTAAGCTTAACAACAAGCTGGTTCAATTACCTATTCATAAAGACAGTCTCTTGCTTCATTGATAAATGAATCAGACGGATTGCCTATATTCCTTTTGACTTGATATAATTCTCTTTTTTTTTTTTTCTTTTATGTAGTCTGATAAACAATAATTGTAAACTCACCAAAAGCTAATGCATTATGTTCTAAATTTAATCAAATTCAGTTCTTATCATTAGTCACACACTGTTTGTTGTGAAAAACACAGACGCCAGTTATTCTTGGATGACTTCAACACAAATTATCAAGACATGCTATTGAATTTAAGAGAGCAAATCAAGAGAGGAAAATCTTTACCTGACGCTCAGGGCCGGCCCGTGGCATAGGCAGTATAGGCAAATGCTAAGGGTGCCGTACGTGCAGGGGTGTCAGAAATGGAGGAAGAAAAAAAGTGTCACTTCCACTTAAAGCCAGTTTATATTATGACTTCAGAAAAAGAAATACGCCCATTTTAATTTAACTGCATAGCAAGGCATACTAAGTAGTAGTTGTATAATAATAACATAGCCCACTTGCCTAAGAGTTTACTTATTTTTATATTATTTTTATAGGAAAAAAAAGATTTAAACAATTTTTTCACATTTGCTTGACAGATTTTGACAACTAGTTCAACATTTCTGTATTTAATGACTCAAGAAATGAAATGAAGTTAGTTTAGTTAGTATTAGTTTTATATGGAATGATTATTCAGCATTCACAGGTTTAGTTAATTTTGACTGACATGACATAGGCAAATGATAATGTTATAAAACAGCAGAGAGTTGTACGAAAGCAATTGATGCATGTCCAAAAGCATTTGCAATTTGTTGGAAGGAATAAGAAACTGCTACTATGATGCGTACAAATGACTAATTGTTTTGAGAAACGCATTAACTGTTGTGAGAAATGCACCAAAGCGACGGAGAAAAACTGTAAGTGGTTTCTCAATGAGTTCAAATAGAAGTTGTGTGAAGACAGGTCTCATGTTGGCTGTGGCTGGCTGTGCATCTGCGTATAGAGCCACTTAGGGCATGTTAGGGCATGAGTGCAATGTTAGGGCATGAGTGCTTTGTATGTTTTCAATTTAAGTTAAGATGCATGCAGGTACCAATACCCTAATTGGCAAGTTGTTAGGGAAAAGTGTTATTGAACAGCTTAGCTCTAGATCGCCCATGTCATAACGAGCAACAGCCAGTATATTCAGTTTTATTTTTTTATTTGTTTCTTTAAATATAAGTATTTTGAATATGCAATTGCTATATTTAAATAAAATAATGTCCAAGACAAAACTATAAAGTTTCTTATGAGTATATGTACACTAGCAGTGGAATTTACTGCGATGCAACGAGGCGCCACCTGAAATCTTGCCTAAGGCGCCAAATTGGTTAGGGCCGGGCCTGCTGACGCTGATATGTGCACTCTACAATTGAAACACAACCAGCACACCAACCAATATCAGTCATTTAATTCCATATAGACATTGTAAAAAGGGATGCTTGGATACATGTACGTTGAAATATTGTTAAATAAGGCAATTGGAGTTTTCTATGGAAGAAAGAACTACATCAAGGCATAAAGAATCAGGTCAGTAAAAACTGACTTTGCAGTAAAACTGTAGTTTCATCGTCTGTAGTTTTACTACATGATGCACTTTCCTAAAAGAAATGAGGCCAGTGCCATTGTGGCGTGATTGAATTTTGTTCTTTGCTCATAGATGCAGTGCAGAATTTTTTGGGGCCGATCCTGACAGTTTAAGTAATGAGGAGGAGGATGACTTCCAGCTGTGCTCAGAGAGGAAAAGACATATTGCTCTGTTGAGTTCAGAAAGCTAGCACATGGCTCGTACCTTTAGGAGCAAAGTCTCTGAGGCAGTATCTGCTGATCTTCATGGGGCAACCATGCAAGAAATACTTCATTTAACTCTCTCGGGTCAGATAAGGGGCCAGTTACAGTTAAGAATGTTAAACTTCACCTGCACAGCCTGACCAGGGAATTAATTAAATAATGTTCCGATGGGTTGTCCTTTACGAATTTAGCTCAATGTCTTTATATGGAGGATGCCAATATCCTAACATCATACTTTTTATAAAAAAATTGTCAAAACATACCATAAAAACAATATTCGTGGTAATAAAGCATTAAACTTGAATGAAGTATTTTGCTCATTTGACCGACAGCATCAAGGGCTCAAATGTTCAGTTAATCGATATCAACTTCAAAACTTTAGACTTTTAGATATCTAAAATGTGAGTTAGAGGGTCAAAATGATTTTACCTGTCACAGTACCTCCGCTAAATGCTCTGTTTCGCAGGTTAGTTGCATAATGTCTAACAGCAAAGCACACTTGCCATAATTGCTTTGCAGGTGTTGTTGCAGTCTTACTCAATGGAGTAGAGGGAGTCCTTATTAGAGGGTGTTTGATCTCAGCTCTGGGCTTTGTTCTCTCAATATGAAGAGTTTAAAAGCTCTTTTCTGTTATACTATCCACTATACTATAAAGTGCTTTTAGCTTTTTTTACTAGGCCGTGTATTTGTTTCAAAAAGAAAAGACTCTTTATTTAAAGGTATACAGAAAATGTGTAGGATTGTGCAAAATTCAGACTTGAGAAGATTTAATTTATGATGAAATGACAGGTAGAAGAATGTGGAGGTCAAATCAAAGAAAATTAAATATATTATAAATATATTTATACAGTATTTATATAAATTATATTTAATATAAATATATATTGAATAATAGAAAATTAAAGGGACAGTTCACTCAAAATGTTGCCTTGATTAATCTTTGTAACAGTATTATTTATAAAATCCGAGAGCTTTCTTACCCTGTACAGAGAGCAACAGAACTGGCACGTTCAAGGCCCAGAAAGGTAGTAATGACAGCATAAAAGAGTTTATGTGACATTAGTGGTTCAACTGCAATGTTATAAGCTGCGCGAATACTGTTCGTGTGCTAATAAAACAAAAATAATAACTTTATTCAACAATCTTCTTTTCTGTGCCAGTCCTTGACACGAGTTCATGAGAGTACCACAATGCATGCATGTGGTGCTGTTGACACAAGAGCCGCCATTCTGATGTAGAACCCAGATGCATTACACCTTGCTTTCAAGCAGAGAAATGAGATCAGATGAATGCTATTCATAGAACATGTAAACATTTTGACAGAGAAGATGACTTACATATTTAAAATGAAAAAACAATGATAAACTAATTCGATTAGATCCGATTTAGATTTTCAACTTCTTCATTCGATTCGCTTTTGATTTTCGATTCGATTTCGATTTCAATTCTTGATTTGACAATATGAGTGAATATAGATTTAATACAAATCCTACATTTATAAAATAATAACAGTGACCATAACTATCTTTCTTGCACAATGTGAAATGCTTCCATACCTCTGACTTTTTATTTTAAGGTGTGGTTGGTATCGGGAACGCCCCTGAATCCGCCATTTTATGAATGAAATTAATGAGTAACGGACTCTCCATTGTAACGTAGTGCAAGGTAAATAAGGGAATGACACCTAGTGGATTAGACTAGCAATAAGATTAGTGTAAATATTACGTTTAATGCTTGTGTAAATAAATATCGAAAAAAATCGATACGTGTCCATTGAGAATCGATTTTGAATCGACAACATTTTAAAAAAACGATGTATCGAAAAAAATTTTTTTTTGCCCAGTCCTAGTCCTTACTACCTTTCTCGGCCTTAAATGTGTCAGTTGCCTTAAGGTGGAGGATACACATGCAACGTTGGCACCAACGGGCAACTAGGTGAGACATACTGTAGGGTCTGCAACTGATTTAAAGTATCCAGATGAAAATGTGTAACCAATTCTCAATGGAAAGGTGCCCAAGCATCAAAAATAGTTGCTCGGTGTATCGTCATCCTTATGGGTTTGGAACAACATGAGAGTGAAAAACTAAATGACAGAATATCTGGGTTAATCTTTTAAGCGTTCTTCCACAATCAATCAGTCTGCCTGTCTGTCTGTCTATCATGTAGCTAAAGTATTACAGTCATGTGAAGATTTTTGAATTTCAATTTATTTCAATGATACTTTTGTACAATCAAACAATTTAGTTCAAATTCAGCAGCTGAATTGGAATTCAAAAGGAATTCTTAATTCGATTCTGAATGGTGCACAATCATGATATGTGGGGAAACAGCCAATAAATAATGTCTTAAAAAAATATCAGTGAAGTTTAGGATGGAAAAACAAACTTGTGTGTGTCTGTTTGATTAGACCACAATCTCACTGCATAAACACTTCATCACCAATATTTGTCAGAGCTTGAAGTGTTTAAACACTCGTAGTGGCAGTACCAGGGGCATTGCCAGAGGCTCAGAACTAGTAGGACAATGCCTGTCTCTCCGTTGTGGAAAAGACAGACGTTCATTCAGGTCAGGTTTCAATGAAGTCAGAAGACAAATTAAAATGCATTCTGCTATTTGCATAAACAATCAAATACTGCCAGGCAAAGAGAAGCCAGTTTGATTATTAGTGGGAAATCTCAGGATCTGTTTTTAAACACAAATTCTCAGCTCAGAACTGAAGTATCGTATGAAGTTGCACTTGTGTATGTTCCAGTTGTCCCATAACGTCATGTGCTTGAGGCATTAAGCAAAATACACTGACAAGTATGACTACAATCATACGTCAATCCCTGAAGTTAAATAACTGTCAGTGAAAGAATCCTCAGAAGCTGTGTCCACAAAGACAGCGAGGGAGCTCATATCATCAGGAGTCCGGCACACTTTCAAAAGCAGTAGGAGATCAAGAAGAATAATGAAAAAGAAGAAAGAGCAGCGCTAAAAGAGACGAGAGAGATATTGTGCCATAATATGACCCGGATCAAAATGAGTGACTGCGGAGACGGGACTGCTGACGTACAACATCGAGATATCACATCAGGGCAGATTAAAGACTTGGGGAACTCTAATATAGGAAGGACAGAGTTTTAATATAAACATTTCCTAATAGAATAGAGTCTTAAACATGTTTGGCATTAATGAGAAGGGGGTTGGGGGATGCATTATGGCAAACATTATGGGATTAATTGGAATGCTTAGTCCACGGAAGTGTGCGAATTCTCCGCCAGTTGTTTTCTGTTTTTTCCCGATTAGGTGACACCTTGGCTGAGGCACTCGTGCTCCAGAATAAAAATGACTCCTCTAGGGGTCCGCTGCTCTCCCTCAGTCTTTGCCGTGAGCATCAGAGAGCAGGTGTGGAATTTTAATGAAGGTGTTTGAGGAATAAACGGGGAGGTTTTTAGTCATCTACACAACTTCGCATAATCAGCCTCTTTGTTTAACAGCATCAATCTGTTTTTTTTTCTGCTTTGAATGAAGTCCTCAAAGATTGCTCGAGAGTCATGTTAAAAACACACCTTCACAAAATTGCCCCAAAACAAGCCCCTGTCATTATCTTGGGAGGCTGAGCAATAATAAAAAGCAGTGCGGTGCTGTTTATAAGGTATATTAGAATATGTGTGCCATTCTTTCCTGACGTTTTAGTGGCAAAGTAGGATTTAAAGAGCATTAAAAAGCATCAATAATGGCAATGAGTCTAGTCAGAGGGGAGCTGCTGACATTATTCATGGGCTGTGAGCCATGAAGGGAGCAGTGATACTGTTCATATGCTCACATATAGAGGAGCCGACCCCAAAACTACACTGCCATGTCATGCCCCCTATAATAATTGCTTATTTCATAAGGGTTTATTTAACCTTGACATTTCTCCCTGACACAAGCAGAGCATCTCTACAGACACGGAGCAGAAACGGGATGTCAAGAAGGCATCATCCTCTGGCTTCAAAAAGTAATTTGATTATCAGCCTTACAGTGCGAGTTTAAAATAGGAGATGAGAGAGTTGCAGGGACCTCTGGCTATGGATCGTGAGGGTGTTATGAATTTGTGCAAGCATTATAAACTTAAAATATCAAGACTCCATATTCAGACGAGATACTCAGTGCTATGAATTAGTTTGTTGAGTTCATTACTTGCTACCAAATCACAGCAACAGATCTTGTTTTCATGACACTGCACAACCATCCAAGCTAATTTGTGCTTCGTTGTTTTGACAAATTGTTAATATATATGTATAACTGAACAAGGGTCTTTTTAATCTCTATTTGGGGTATAATGACAAAAATTAAAAATCGGAAAGTATTAAAACTGTAATATTATATATATATATATATATATAGTGACGGGCGTCCCGAAGGATCATCAGCATCGCCCTGGAAACGGACACAATTCACCTGCTACACCTCATCAAAGGCTGACCGGCCATGGCTGAAGCCAATTAGCTGCCGGCTACAAAAGCGGTAGCTACCCGTGAGACAGTGAGAAACCTCTCCATGAGAAACGCGACTAAGCTAACCCTTCTCTCTACCTCTCTATCTCTCCACAGAAAGCAGTGTCTGAGCCGGTCAGCCTCCCACACAGAGCACTTACCTGCACCTTTGGAAGAGGAGCAAGAGCACCGGACACCGCACCTGGGATCTTTGGACTGTTTGTTTTCACTGTCACCTGTAAATAAAATCCACCCTCC
>JAUMHQ010042323.1:0-10198 GCA_032361165.1 Enteromius paludinosus | reverse complement strand
TGGCGGATGTAGTACGTCCGAGTTCCATTCATACTACCCCCATTCATACTATATAGAACGTACTGTTTTAACGGTTGAGTAGTACGTTCGGTTTTAAATGTAGTACCTACTTAAGAAGTATGCGATTTCGGACGCAGCTCTAGTTTCTGTCTAGTGTTGATCATGTTCAGGTGTGTCTTGTTACTTAGAGTGATTGTCTGTTCTATATAAGTGTAACGCCCAGGCATGGAGGAGACCAGACAACAGAAAGTAAGTAAAAAGATATTTAATGATTGAAGCAGGGCAAACAAAACAGTTCATTTAAAGTGATGAGAGCGAGTGGTGAGATGCGGTAAACCCACATTTGGGCGATCTCTTTTCAACAGTTCATAATCAAAGACGATCTCCCGATCGTGCAAACTCAAAATATCCACTGCTTATGTCCTTAGTGTAACATTCTTGGTCTGTTTTAGTTCAGTTTTTCTGTGTTTTTTGCAATTTGGGTTTTAGTTTAAGTTTCCACCTTTTGTATCATGTGACATTTGTTGTCTTTCTCCATGTGCTTGTCTGACCTAGTTTTCCGTTAATCATGTATTTCGTTCAGGTGTGCCTCCTCGTTAACGTTCATTGCCTCCCCTACTTAAGTTTCACACTGTTAGTCAGTCCTTGTCTGTCAACAACGTGTTATAGTCTATGTATATCTCTGTTATGGTTTTTGGAAACGACTCCATGATTTAATTTATTAAAAGACTTTTTGTTCATCTTACTTTTGACTCCCGCGATCTCCTTGGAAATAGACCAACATTACAGATTGACGGACCATAAAAAAACAGACTTCATGGAGTATCAGCTGGAGATGAACTGGGCGGAAGAGTGGATGTTTGAGCTGCAGCAAGGGGAAAATTCCTTGGAGCAGTACATTTAGGATTTCTTGAGCGTGTTACATCTGGTGAGTTGGAGCGATTTGATCGTTAATATCAACTTCCGGATGGGATTATCTGATGATGATTTATTTTGTTCAATTCGCCATGATGATTGTTTTAGACCCGTGGCAGATTTTTCTAATTTTGTCCTTGAGTTAAATCATTCCGAGTTCTTAGTAGATATTGAAGATATTAATCATCCTCCCATCCGGAAGCTGGTTGACACTCCAGCTCACCACAAGCCAGACTCGTCAATGTACTGTCCCAACATTTCTGCCCCTCTTCCTAAATCCACGATCCCATTGATGCAAACCACCATCCTTATTGGCCCAGCTGAACCTATGAGTCCTGCAACTACTACTTTGCTCTGCCCACTCATTGAATCCGCGCTTCCCGAGCGCCAGCCTGAATCCGCGCCTCCCGAGCACAAGCCTGAACTCGCAATTCCCGAGCGCCAGCCTGAAGTAGCACTTCCCGAGCATCCTCCAGAGCCTGCTACTCTGCCTGAATAAATTGAGGAGCAGGCAATGAATGAGGGTCCTTCTGCACCAGCAGTGGACGCCACCTGCCATGTGCTGGATCTATGGCAAGGAGAGCTAACTTCAGTCCCTGAGCTCACACTTCCAGCGCTACTCCCAGCGTCTGCCGCGCCGCCTGTGCGCCCTCCAGTGTCTCCTACGCTTCCCGTGCGCCCTCCAGAGTCGGCTGCGCTTCCGGTGCGCCCTCCAGTGTCGGCTGCGCTTCCCGTGCGCCCTCCAGAGTCGGCTGCGCATCCCGTACGCCCTCCAGAGTTGGCTGCGCATCCCGTACGCCCTCCAGAGTCGGCTGTGCATCCCGTGTACCCTCCAGAGTGCCCACCAGAGCGCCCTCCAGAGTGACCACCAAAGTGCTATCCAGAACGCCCACCAGCGGACCCACCTAGCCTTTCCACTGCGGGCCTCCCCAAGAAAATTTTTGTTGCAGTATCGTCAAGATCCTGGAAAGGGTGGGCGGTACAGGGGTTTGAAGCTGGACCCCTGTAGATCCGCCACCAGAGGCTCCCGAATCACCACGGCCTCAGCCGGCTCCTGATCCGCCTCCAGAGGCTCCCAAACCACCACGCCCTCAGCCGGCTCCTGATCCGCCCTGGAGGCAATCCGGGACTCTGCTCCCCCGTCCTGCCTCCAGGGCACCCACCCACCCACCCACCCCTTTGGATGTTTCTGTTTTTCCTGTTGTTGTTGTTTCGGTGCAAGTTTGCACCTTATTTGGAGGGGGAGGTAATGTAACATTCTTGGTCTGTTTTAGTTCAGTTTTTCTGTGTTTTTTGCAATTTGGGTTTTCATTGTGCTAGTTTCAGTTTTCACCTTTTGTATCATGTGACGTTTGTTGTCTTTCTCCATGTGCTTGTCTGACTTTGTTTTCCCGTTAATCATGTATTTCGTTCAGGTGTGCTTCCTCGTTAACGTTCATTGTGTCCCCTACTTAAGTTTCCCTCTGTTTGTCAGTCTTTGTCCGTCAACAACGTGTTATAGTCTATGTATATCTCTGTTATGATTTTTGGAAACGACTCCATGATTTAATTTATTAAAAGATTTTTGTTCATCTTACTTTTGACTCCCGTGATCTCCTTGGACATAGACCAACATTACACTTAGGTGCAGACTTCCTTCCGCGTGGTTAGAACTCCGTGTACTGAGGAAACAGGTGAGTGATTTAAGGCAAGTATCAAGAAGTGTCTTACTCCAGCGTTTCCAACATGTGGTGAATCCGTAGATTGTTTCCCTTTTCCCGCAAGGCAAACATCCGTTTGGAATGTGTTGGTATTAGATCCACGAAACCTGCGCTTACGTTTCTAATCAAAAGTGAAACTGGAACATGTCTGGACTCACAATGAAACCCCCCTCTTCTTCCCCTTTTATCTTTTTATCTATTTAAGGGATGTGGTACTCCTATAAATTCAGTCTCTCATGCAGGATTTGGTTACCTTACCTAACATTCTTCAGAGGCACCCAGAAAGAAGTTTTTTTTTTTTTTCTACATTTTTCAAGCCTAAATATGTTAAGTTTTTTGAGATCTTCTTCTGATGGAAGCAATGCTCTTCATGATAATGACGACATTCAGCATGCTAAAAATGAAAGGTTAGTATAAAATGTAGAATAACTATATATAAATAGTTGAAATTAATTGCATTTTACAGTGTACTTGTATGTTTTCTTTAAGTCAACTTTACATCATACTTTAAGCATATTAATATGTCTCTATTTAGGTATTAATATATTTTGTTATGACTAAACACACAAAACATCAGAAGAAAGAACAGAGTATGCTTATAAACGAAAACATTGGTAACGTTTTAGAATAGGGAAAACTTTTCCCTCAGTAAAGTCCTGATTTTCTGCCCATTAATAGTTAGTAAGGTAGTTAGGTTAAGAGATACCCCAAAGCTTGACAATCATTACTACCTGTTCATTTGTTGACATTTTATTCCATAATGTATACTTACAAAGTAGGCTATACTTTGCTATTTTTAGTTTAAAATAAATATACTAATAACACTTAAATAAACTTATTTTTTGTAAGAGGAATAGATCACCCAAAAATTAAATTTTTCATTATTTGCTTACGTTGTCCCAAACCTTTATTCATTTCTTTATTCATGTGCTGATCACAAAAGATATATGGATGTAGGTAGGTCTTAATTTCTAATAGACCCTTTTCATAGTTCCTGTTTTCTCAGCAGCAGAAGTCATCATAGTAAACCTCTATAGCGGTAAAGTAAAGCATAGCGTTATGTGTTTTAACTAGGGATGCACTGACATTTCAGCCGCTGAAAATTATCAGCTGAAAGTGGCATTTTCAGTTTTCGGCCAAAAGAGAAAATTGGCTAAAAAAATCAGAGCCGAAAATATATAATATATTATATGGCACACCCCGCAATGTATGTGTAGTTAATTAACATAGTTAATGTGTTAACTAACACGAATGAACAATGAACAATATATTTTTTACAGTATAAATTAGTTTGTCCTAATGTTAATGAAAATAGCCTACAATTACTGTTTGTTCATGTTCATTACAATAATAAATAATAACTATATGTTAATAATTAACGTTTTCGGTTTTGGCCAATTACATGCAGAATTTTCGGTTTCGACACAGAATTTTCTTTTTTGTGCATCCCTAGTTTTAACATGACTCTCATCCTCATGCCGAGTCTCCTGCTAGTCTGCCTCTGCTAGCAGTGCTGTGGCTGGAGGAAGAGACCGGTTATACAGCTTGACTCAGAGACTAAGATGTGAGCTTTATTATTTTTTGCTTTACATTAATCTGCCCAGCCAAATGCACTGATAACATAACTATATCATATCGTGATGTTAGTGCCGTTGATATCATTACATTCTCTGCTTTTGTTGCTCTACTGTTTTTGAAATGTTAAATATTACCTGGACTTCAATGATTTATGATACGTACCATTCTCTCATTGCTAACATCCTGGATGAGTATGCTCCAATTAGGAAGAGGTCTGTCTCCATGTCTCACTCCTCTTCTTGAGTTAATGCAGGGCTATGTGAAATGAAAGCAAAATGCAGACAACTTGAACTTTTTTTTTAAGGGAAAAAAAAAGGTTTAACTGTCTTCTTTATTCTGACTATATTAAGAACTACAAAACTGCCTTGAGTTTAGCCCCCTCATCTTATATCTCCAGCATCATTAACAAAGCTAAAAACAGGCCTAAAGCACTTTACTATTTAGCACGGTAAACTGTCACGCTCCTCACTTTCTGCTGAGCCTGGATCAGCCCACTGATCCCAGCACAGTCACCGGCACCTGTTCCAGAGTTTCAGCCGGGAGTGCTGATCCCGATTCCAGCTCCAGAGTCTGCGCTGCATGAGCGCTTCCCTGAACCTGCTGCACTGCACAAGCACCCTCCAGAGCCTTTCCCTGAGCCAATGCCGCATGAGCGTGCCCTTGAGCTAGCGCCGCAAGAACGTCTGTGTGAGCCATGGTCTCAACCAGATCTTGATCCAGTATGGCCATAAACAGCTCAAGATCCACCCTGGCCCCATGTAGATCCTGTTCCGCCACGACCTCTGCCAGCTCCAGATCCACCCTGGCCCCATGTAGATCCTGATCCACCACAACTTCTGCCAGCTCCAGATCCACCTTGGCCTCATGTAGATTCTGATCTGCCACGGCCACCCAAGGCCCTTGAACCACCACGACCACAGCCAGCTCCCGATCCGCCCTGGCCCAATGCAGATCCCGATCCACTACGACATCTGGTGGACTTCAAACCCCCAGAGCACCCACCCCCTCCTCCCTCGCTAATGTATTCATCCTGTTACGGTGCAAGGACGCACCTTTCCGGAGGGGGGCGTGATGTCACACTCCTCACAGTCTGCTGAGCCTGGATCAGCCCACTGATCCCAATACAGTCACCGGCATCTGCTCGCAATCTCCAATCAGTTAATTAGAATCACCTGTTGATACTTACCTGCACCGGTTAAAAGCCTCTCTTGCCAGTAGCTTGACGGCAGAGCTCAAGGTAACATCCTGAACTGTCTTTGTTCCTGAACCCGTGATGTTATAAGATTGCAGAAATTCATCCTTTGAGGAAATTAAGCCTGATAGAAGCACCACTGAACTCTGGGTTACAACAACAGTACGACCTGAGATTCAAACGTATACTAACTTGTTGTACTTGCCTGCATTGAAGGAGCTGAGATCAAAGAAAGCGACCGGGATATCACCCGCCGGTCCATGTTCCACTCACCCACACCAAGCACCAGAGAGCAAGCAATTCCAGCCCTTGTGAGAAACCCGCCACATACCGGTGTCATCCTCTGCCCAGTGCTACCAAGAACGAAGGGAAAAGGAATGATCAGGAGATCGCACACATTGACTGAGTCTTTTGTTTTCTATTCAAAGTAATCATCTTACTTGATCTGTTTCCTGTGTCTTCAGTCCAAGCGTTACATAAACAAACTAATCCAGGCACCAAGTCATTATATCAGCCAATTGTTAGGAAAAAAAAGAGTGCTGTGTGGTATGTGGATTCATGTGGTGGCTTGATTGGTGCAGTGATTCAGTTCAGGTGGCAGGGATTAAACTCTGGTGCGTTGTGAGGGTGGAGCCTGGCGTGTGATATGAATCTGATGATTTGTGCTGTACTGTCCTGCACCACTTTCAGGGAAAGTGGAATGTTCTATGTGGGACCTTTGGTGAGGAACTGATTATTTCTAATTGTGAGCAAATTCAGTTTTCCCAATCATTTACTAACCTTACCATGTCAAATCCATCTCAAATTGCTGATTTAATACAGCAATCAAATTCCTCTTTAAGTCGGCTTGACTCTGCACCTACTTTTCGCCTGAAACACTGAACTTTTGTTTTTGCTCGCAGCACAGTATGAAAAACTGCTCTAGTAAAGGTTGTCAATGATCTCTTATTTTATGTTGATTCTGGCAGTTTATAAATTTCTTTCCTCAGCTCTGCTTTCAATCTTGTATGTCATATGATATAACTCTCTCGCTTTGCAGAGTTGGGTGTCTCAGCCAGGGGCGCTGCTAAGGATTTTGGGCCCCATGAAAAGAATCTTGACAGGGCCCCCAACACAGCTAAACTTTTTTTCATATTAATTTACATAAAACCAGGCGCTTTAATGGAATTTTGACTATCATTCTCATATATTTGAGTCAATCAGACAATTGCAGGGGATGCTGGAGTTAGGGGTTGGGAGACAGCTGGACCAGTTGCTGCTGCTGGTTCATTTGACTCTGTTTGGAACGAGGCATGATTTTGACAAAGTGCGTATGACTGCATGGAACGTTTAACTAAAACTGTGTATTGTTATTTTTTCCAGCGTTTTCTTGACTTAACATGGGGAGAAAATTTAGTTCCCTTATCATGCACTTCTAACACTAGACTAGACTATAGTCTGGATGTAAAATGCGCTTTAAGCCGAGCGTAGAATTTATACCCGTAGCACCATCTCGGCATAGTGCTAGCCTACATCTGAGACTAAATCTTACGATTAATCAGAGGTAGGTGTAAAGTAAAAATTCATGATTTGCTCGAGCATTGTTAGTTTTTGAGATTCATGTCTGTTTGCTACCCAATTAGCCATTTCCGGTGGTTCTCGAATCACTCACTGAGGGCGCCAAAGCCATCACTCAGCAAGAGGGGGCTGAGTGATGCTCAATCAGTCACTAGAAAACAGTTAGGGGAGCTGTCTGCCACTCTGGTGGTTTCCAAATCACCCACAGAGGGCGCTGGAGTCATCACGCAGCGAGAGGGGCTGAGTGGTGCACAATCCGGTACCGAACAACAGCTAGGGGAGCTGTCTACCACACTGGTGATCCCCTAGACGGCCGCAGAGGATGCTGGTACCATCACTCAGCGAAAGGGGCTGAGTGATGTTCCGCTGGGTGCAAGGCTGCAGCTAGGAGAGCTGTCCGCCTATTCTGCAACTCCCGTTTTGCCCACTGAAGGCGTTTTTGTCATCTCCCAGCGAGAGGGGCTGGGTGATGAGCAGTGGGGCGCAGGGCTACAGCTAGGAGGGCTGTCGGTCATCCCAGCGGTTCCTGATCGTCCTGCAGGGGGCGTCCAGTCTGCACCTAGGCCCGAGGAATTGTGTGTGGATAAGTCGGTTCCAACCACACAGCCTGACGAGCTGTCGAAGGCCCTCAAAAATCACGTAACACGATACGAGGGGTCGTGTCAGGTCCAGACAGTACCAGTTACGCAGCCTACGAAGCTGCACGAGGCCCTCAGTGCGTCAAATCAATCGGTAACGGGTGCCAGTCCCGTAGCACAATACGAGGGGTTGTCTCTGTTACTCAGCCTGACGAGCTGCTGAAGGTCCTCGCGGTTCCTATCCTGCATGTAACGGGTCTCAACCCGATGGCACGGTACGAGGAGCCGTGTATTACTCAGTCGGTCCCAGACGTGCAGCCTGAGAAGCTGCAGAAGGCCCTCACAATGCCTAGCCAGGTCACAAAGGGTCTCACTCCCGTGACACAGTACGTGGGGCTGTGTCAAGTCCATTCAGTCCTGGTTCCCCAACCAGTCGAGTTATTTGAGGCCTGTGACCCAGAACCAGAGGGGCCGGATACGCCAGATCCGGTCTGTGATCCCACTCCACAGAATTCATTCAAGCTCCACGAGACCTCTAAGGCTCCATGGCCAGGACCTCCGAAACCGCTTTATGGCACTAAAACTCCATCGGGTCCACCCGAGGCTGCACTACCTCTGGAGGTGTCGGTTCCGTCCATAGAACCCCCAGAGGCCTCAATGTTGGCTGCCAACCCATGGAGGACCCCGAATCAGGTGTCAGTCAGTCTCCAAGGGAGAGATCATTTTCAGGTTGGTCACGAAGGGCGCATTCTCTCCATGTCAGGCCTCGAAGGGCATTGCCTCTGACTGTCGGGTCTTGGAAGGCGTACCCTCAGTCAGGCCGGTCTAAGAGGGCAAATACAGGGCCAGACCGGCTTCGAGGTGCGCACTCTTACAATCCTGTCTACCGTTGACGACCTCTGCTTGTTGTACTATCCTTTGAACATTATTAAACATTCTGCAAGTGGATCCAACTGCCTCCCTGATCATTTGTTACAATTATACGCTGTCATTGATATGAATATGAATGCCAGTCTGCGGTCCCCTTGAGTCGTTTGACAAGAAACAAGGCTTTACAAACTAATCAAAGCTAGGGATTGTCCTTACATACATTTTCCTAAACTCTGTTTTAAATGTTAAAACTATGTGTGATGCAATACCAAAATAAAACGATAAGCCGTAATCTAATAGTTGGACATTAATCTCCACACAAAGAAAGTCTTCTGCCGGCTATTAAAATAGTTCAGTTTTGTGTTTAATGTCAAAATCATTATATTTCGTTTAGTTTTTTTATTAAGTTAATTTAGAAAAATGTTTGGAGTATTTTTTGTTCGTTAAATATAAGTTTTATTTTTTTTTAAAGTAGGGTAACGACCAAGCGGCCATCAGGGCTGCTGATCATTAACTATCACTTTAGGCTTCTCAAACCACCATGACTTAAAATAAAGCTATAGATATACCTACTAAAACAGTTAAAGCGTATAACAACGTTAAGATGTTAATAATGAGCTATAATACTTAATGTGGGATAAGTTTGTGCGGAGAGGCTAAAGTACACTGAGCAGGACACGGAGGCAAAAGCGCAATAGCTTGCATTTTTTCAGAAACAAAATAGCCTACGCCTTCAGTTTAAATGTCCATAATTAAATCATGCGGAACTGTAAAGAGTTTACTTTTATTTGTGTTTAGCGAGAATATGAACAAAACGTTGTGATTGCATAGGCTAAATTAAAAAAAAAGGTTTTTCTTCATTTTTAATGTTTGTTTGAAGAAATCTGTCATGGAACGTATAGGGAGACTTCAGATAGAAAAACGGACTTGTTAGTAAATGTTTCCGCAATTAAATAATCACGCGGTGGCTTCACTTGTTGAAGCGCGAGCTCGTCTCAGCTGTATAACTGTGAGAGAACATATCAGCAAGGACACGCATTGTCTATGCCGAACGTAGCTGTGCCTGGTCGTAGTTTTTGATAATGCATTTGGGTGGACTGAACCATTTTATGATTATCGAGAGGGGGAGAGGGGCCCACGGACTTTTGTGTTTCCTAAACAAATAAATTTTTTGACACCAGGAAACAGCAAATATAATAATAAAGTTTATAATTTTTACTATCAAATAATGTTTTGAAGTACCACAATTTTATTGGGGGGCTTCTCTGGGCCCCCTTTCAGTCATGGGCCCCGAGAATCGTCATCGTTTATCCCCCCTTTACAGTGCCCCTGGTCGCAGGCTCTTCATTATCCTGGTTCTCCTCATATCTCACAGATAGACAACACTTCATCTCAATACACAATTCCAAATCTCTAACTGTCTCACTCAAACAGGGTGTTCCCCTGGGCTCAGTTCTCTGACAATTATTATTTATCCTCTACAAATGGCAAAACATACTGAATGATTTAGACATCAACACTCATCGTACAACAAATCAACTGCAATACATGCTGGGAGTCATAAATGTGCTATTTTGATACCCAGCTTGCATTTCAGCTTTAATTTTTCCAGTGGTGAGTTTCATACATTGATTCTTGATGTCTAATTAACTGAGCAATTTAAGTTATTTTTATTTTCTATTAATTCTATTAAAGGTAGAATGCATTGACAGAATGTTTTAAATTATTCTGTGATATGTACATAGAAGGTATGTAGCTTAGGTAAGGGGAAAAAATGCCCAGAAATGGTTTTACAGGTCCATTTACAA
>JAUMHQ010042322.1:0-10202 GCA_032361165.1 Enteromius paludinosus | reverse complement strand
TGTTCTGCTGAGGAAACAAAGTCACCTACATCTTGGATGCCCTGGGGGTAAGCAGATAAACATCTAATTTTCATTTTCGGGTGAACTATCCCTTTAACAAAGATGAGTAAGTAGTGTAATAAATGTATTGTTTATAGTTTGTTTATATTAGTTAATACTAATACTAATTAGTAAACTTATTGCAAAGTGTTTGAGTAAATGCTCAGCAGAATATTAAGCTCGAAGGATGTGTTACCTCATTTGTGGTCATGTTGTCACTCTTCATGAGTGATGAATAATTCCTAAAGGAAAGTAAGGTTACAAGTAAGTACATAAATCTGATTCTTGTACCTGTATATAATACGTCTAGAGGACTGATTCTGATGTAAAAAGGTTATTTTTATTACATTTATTATTTCTGTATCTACAATGGAGTCCAAAAGTCTGAGACCACAAACGAGAAGAGTTATTAAGCAAATAAGAATTATTAAAAATAGTTTAATTAATAATTTAATTTTATGAAATTATAAATCATTTCACTAGTGGTCTCAAACATTTGGATGCCAGTATATTAATAAAAAAAATAGAAACATATACATAATTGTTTTAGCTGCGTTAATAAAAAGCATCTCAACATTTTAGCAATATGCAGCACCTTAATTCTTCCATCTCCTTTTTCTTCTTCGTCTCCTCCTTCTCCTTTTTCTTCTGCTCTTGTATTTGAGCCTTCTTCTCATTTCTTTCCTCTCTGTCCCTGGACTCCTTCTCCGAGGCAAGATCAGGATAACGCTCCTCTTTGGTTTTCTCTAGTCTGTTGATGATTTCGCTGATTTTCTTTTCTACTGCCACAATTTTCACCTGTTGACATTGTACAGAAATTTATACAGAAGCTATTTAGAAGATTTTCAAATGCAGTAGTAGTACCCGAGCACCTTGAATCGCACAGATTTTGTTCAGACAGGGAGTAAATGGCATTTTTTTGGCATAACTGACTCAGATTAGTTAGCTTTTTTCTAGTTTCGATTGCATAAAAACAAGTTAATTCAATCAAATAAAAGGTCTGGAACTTAATTGGTTGCAGTGTGAATGAAAAAATAGAGTTTATACCTCCTTCTGCCGATGGAAGCCTATCTGCCCCACATCCATGTCTGCTGTTTTTTTCAGATTGCCCCATGGTGTGTAGACAACATTAATATTGTTCATTTTGCAACCTGCAAGTAAAAAAAACAAAACTAAAAAATAGGAAAATCCCTCAAATAAAATTACCAAACAATTTTGATGTTTCTTGTAAAAAAGCAGTACCTTGAATGCTGTTGTTTTTGACCAGCTGGACACAGTCAATGAGGACTTCTTTTGGTATTTCTTCTATCGTTGTACCCTTTAATTAACAAACATAAATGTCAACATGGAAATATTAGTATAAATATGGTATAAATGTAGGTTATAATCTCAAAATACCTTGGGCATTCTTAGATATACATGGGCAGATGAGAGCTTGTCCACATGGAACCTGGAACACAAGATATTAATATTTCTCGTACTTGAACTAATATTTTACTTCAGAGCAAATCTAGAAAGTAATAAATGATTTGTGGTGGCACTTTTTCTCACCAAATATCTTCAGGCCATCCATATTTTATAAGATCTTCATCTGTGGAAAAACGAAAACATTTCTTAATGGTCTGACAAGCACAGGGTGAGGTTTAAAATAATATTTGAAAAGGAATTCAGTACTTACTTTCGTATTTGTCTTTGCCCATATAGATGATATATGGCGGTGTGACAACTGTAAAAGAGAAGCATGCACTGCAACTTTTCAAAAGCACTCATTATTCTTGCTACATATCTGAAGACAAACTGAACGTCAAAGTACAGTATATTGAAGTTTTTATTATCTTGCTTTTTGTTCTATGTTGTATATTTTGCCAGCATTTTAAATGTTTCGTATATAAACATACTGTTTTGCCTGAGCACAGAGTACACACTACTTACCCGCGCTTGTAAAGTAAAATACCATGTTTTTACGCAAAGAAGCAACCTTTGAAAGGTCTAGGTATTCAATTAATATATATTCAACAAAACATTGAGCACATCGGAGGTAAATATTCTTTTATCAGAGGCACATGTCATGTGCACCACCCATCCCGTCCACAACAGGAACAAGCAGCGCTGCAATGAAATGATTCACTGCCAATGAATCGAATCTCGGTTCAGTTCTGCACTGTGCTCACGTCAGCAACTACGTCTCTAGATTGTAATAAAACACGTTTTAATGTATACTCAAATTCTTAATTATTTAGATGGGAACTTAATGGCTGGATCAATTTGATCAGGGTTCTTTGAAACAAACTGTTCGAAGGAACCGATTCGGAGAGTTGAATCGCGCTGACCATCTTCTAAGCGGAAGTTGTCATGCACAGTCGTCGTTTCCGTTTCCGTGTGCGCCACAATTGACTTTGGCGCGTTGTTCAAAACAAACCGCGGCTGAAGAGAGAGTTTTGCCGCGATTATTTTGCTCACCTGTTTTTATACGGAATCAAAAACAGGATCGGATTTATTTAACCTGGTAAGTAAACTACTAACGCTACATACATTGTCCCATTGGCAAAATCGAAGCGAGGTGTGTGGATCCTGCAAGTATTTTTAACAAGATGTTGCATGTCAAGTAATTGGCGCCTAGAAAAGATCTGTGGTAAAAAACGAATAAGTATTAAACATTTGAATATTTAGATCAATGTATAGCATAGCAATAAGCTTGACACGAAACACATACAGTTAGATTCTTTTGAATCTCTAAGTTTAGTTACACGGTATTATCACTGATTCCTGACGCAGACAACAGATAGTGACGTTAACATTGTTTACTAAATTTGACCATGTTGCTGCTTTTTCTCCAGAGGTCTCGTGTAATAAAATCGAAGTAAAATTATATTTTCAGAAATATTACGTTAGAATGTTTCAGGAATGTAACGTAGCTTAATCTTTACCGTCCCGTATAAGTTAAGCATTAAAGTTCACGTCATGATCTTATTCCCTGTCTTCTAATTTCAGGTGGTTTGAAGATGTTATCCCGGAAAAGAAAACACGGCTCTCCTAATGCCGAGAGGTATGTGCTGTATTTTGTTAGATATTAGATCTTGAAATCCAACGTGCACTTACGACACAGATCGTGATGCGTTTCCTCCTGTTTTGTTTTAACCCACCACAGTAACCCATCCAAAAAACAAATTACAAGCCCGAGGAAAAGGACCACTCGACAAAAAGAGAACATTCCCGTCTCGCTGACATCCCCCCAAAAGATCCTCAGTACACCTAAGAAAATGCAGAGGACCTCTTCGCTAGAATCTCCCCCGAAACGGGTCTCTCCTCGTAAAACGGTATTGGGAGCAGGATCCTTTTACAGCAAGCAGAAACCTCTTTATCTCACACCTCTGGAAAGGAAGCTGTTAAAGGAAACCAAATCGCCACCATCAGTCCCTAACAAAGAGCCACCAGGCCTCCCTTTGAATGCTGGAAATCCTGTTAAAAAACCAATGAAGAAGGTTCAAAAGAAAGGCGCTGCTGCAGGTCCGCAAACTAACCTTAAAGGCTACTTTACTGCTAAACCCAAAGGGAAAAATCCCTTAGACACGCAAACAGATCAGTTGCTGAAGTCCACGGTGGCCCCGATTTCATTTAGCGGTATGAAAGCCAAGAGTAAACCCAAGCTGCTTGTGGGAGCGGCTTTCTTCGGCACTGGAAAAAAGCCCACTTCGATGTTCAAAAGGTCTGCACAGAACGCAAAGCCTAAACAATCCTCAACCTATGAGAAACCCAACTCTCAGAAACCCACGAAGGAGAAGGAAGCGCTGACAGCACCGGGAGAACGTTCCCCGGTCCGCCGTGCCGTCTTCTTAAAAAAACACCTGAGAACAGATACCACAGCTACAGGCACCACCGATGAAGACGGGGAGGGCAGTGAATCAGCACGACTGATGCTGAGCCCTAAACCGATGTCTCCTCAGGTCCTGGCAGATCTGCATGGTATTACCAAAGAGTTAAAGGTGGTGTTGAGGAGATCAGTTAGTCCCGGGTCCAGTGAAACTGATAGCAAGGTAAGATTGAACTCTTGAATCATCTGATAATAGCTTTAAATGTAAAGCTCTCATCATCTTTTTCTTAAAACTGAAATCTGTTGTCCAGGACTCGCCCACAAAAACAGATTCTGTGTATGATGTGAGTGACATACCATCACAGGATCACAACAGCTCTCTTGATGAAGGTACGTGAATGTATTTTTCTATCCTTTATTTAAAAAGTAAAAAAGAAAAAAAATTAAAAAAAAAAAAAATAAATAAACAAATATATATATATATATATATATATAAAATATTATTATTATTATTTTTTAGATTTGTTTTAGGGATTTTTAATTTTTTTATTTGACAAGTTATTAAATAGGTTGTTTAAATCAATGTAGAAATACAATTTCTTTTACTTTTTTTCCTTCTTTTTAAAAAAAATCTGGAACCAAAATATTGGGAAAATTGCCTTTAAAGTAAAAAAAAAATGTAAAATGAAATTCTAGCATTGCATATTACAAATAAAAAAATATTTTTTGACATTTACAAAATGTAAAAAATATATATTTTAAAGATTTACATTTTTGACCCAATAGTATTGCTACTATTAATAATAATAATAATTATTTTTATTTATTCATTTAAACTGAATTACCATAAATATATCCACAGTTGCTGACATGGCCCTAAATCATAAATAAATACATTTATTTATAAAAAAATTTTTTTTATTATTCTCTTTTCAGAAGAGTCATCTGTCTATCCCATTTTTGGCAGTAAGAGGTGAGAATATCAGATTCTTTTTTTCTCTAATGCAAGTCATGATTATAGTGAAAAAAGTAATCCCATTTTAAAAGGATAGCTGCATTTAAGGCTAGAATGAATGACCGAAAGGTTATATTCAGTCTTTTAACTTCAATGTCATGACCCATGTGAAGCTGGTTAACCAATTGTTCTCATCTTTTGTTTAAGATCTCAGAAAAGAAGGATTTTGTCACCGCTGAACTCCAGCACTCCTTCTGCTCTGACTGGTACTCCTGCTCTTAAGGCCAAAGAGAGGACTGCCCTGAGAAGAGAGATGAAGAAGCAGACGGATAATCAGCTTATCATTGTGAGTAACAGATTGATGGGTAGAAATAAATCGCTGGTTCTTTTCCACCTCTGCTTAATGGTTAATGTGTCTGGGATTTAGGATGCTGGTCAGAAGCAGTTTGGTGCCACCACGTGCGGGTCCTGTGGGATGCTGTACAGCATAGATAGTCCTGAGGACAACTTCCAGCACACACAGTTCCATCAGCGCTTCTTGGACACCATTAAATTCGTGGTGAGCTGTCGTGAAGTTGTCATCTATGCAGCTGAGCAGCTCTGCTGGAATTTCACATTTTGTTTGGTTTTTTTAGGGCTGGAAAAAAGAGAGGGTTGTGGCTGAGTTCTGGGATGGAAAGATTATTCTGGTTCTCCCTGATGATCCTAAGTATGCCACAAAAAAGGTAAGCTGGCAGTGATTGATAGTAGTTTAAATACTTGCTCTGTCTAGCTAGATCTCCAGCATTTCCTCACCTACGCTGCTTTGTTTCAGGCGGAGGATGTGAGGCGGATCGCAGACAGTGAATTGGGCTTTCAGCAGATCACTCTCAGTAGCCCCAGCTCAGCTAAAATCTTCCTGTTCATTAACAGCGATAGGATGGTAGTGGGATGTCTGGTGGCCGAAAACATTAGACAGGTAGTGTAACAAAACATTTCTAATATACTAATAGTCTAAAATCACTATTGAAGAACATCACTTTTGTTTTTTTGCTGTTTGATAAGAAGGTACAGGAAGTCATTCCATAAGATCAAGGTTGTGAGTTATTCAAGACCAGTCTTAAGCTGTGTGTGTGTGTGTGTGTGTGTGTGTGTGTGAATCTATAGTACTCTTTTGGAAGTTGTATTTTTCAACATGGAAGCATTGCTAATACAAGAAATGTTATATTTAAAGACTGTATAGTGTTCTATTTTTAATTTATTGCTCAAATTGTCTTTACTTGGTCTTGGTTTTCAATCTTCGTTCATGAAACCCTGAAGTGATCTTGCTAAATTCTGATCATTCCCATTGTTACATAGGCTTTTCGGGTGCTGGAGCAGCAAGAGAAACCCAAAGATATGAACAAGGAGGACTTCATGGAGCACCACAGAGCCTGGTGCTGCTCTACCGTGCCGGAAAAAGCCATCTGTGGGGTCAGTCGCATCTGGGTTTTCAGTCTGATGAGGAGGAAGGGAATCGCAACTCGCCTTCTGGACACTGTCAGGTACTAAAGATTTTCTTTGCATTAATAACATTTGTAAAAAAAAAAATGCATTATTAGTTTGTGTATATAAAACTGTTGTTTACTGATTCAGGACTACTTTCATGTACGGGAGTCACCTGACCAAGGAGGAAATCGCCTTCTCTGACCCGACTCCAGAAGGAAAGCTGTTCGCTACAAAGTACTGCGAGACACCAACGTTTCTGGTGTATAACTTCATCAGTTAAAGAAAAACATTTCCTGTAGGTTTTAGTGTGAGTGCATTTGTGAATGCTTTTGTGAGTTTTTAATAGATTTAAAAAAAAAAACAGTTTGAATGAAGTTCAGTCATTCAGTGTTCCAGATTTGTTCTGAAGAAAATCCCATGTTTAACCATTTTGTATACATCGATGGATTGCCTTTGACAGCGAGTTCACGAGTTGATATTTAAGACAGTTTACACTAGCGCAAATGCAAGCTCTGTTAACCCATTACCTACCGTGACTTAAAGTTTCCAGTTTGGAAAATTACTGATTGCCTCGCAGTTGATTTTAAAAGAACTTTCAATTGAACTGATCCTTGCTTTTGACTTTGTACATATTTTTAAATAAATTGTACTTATTCAAATATTTTGTTATATCTGTAAATCTGTCGTATTGAGTTTGAAGAATCTTTCTGGAGTGAAGCGTTTCGGGTGTTTGCAGTTGTATTGCATTAGCCAAAATGTGCACGTGGCGTATTTAAAAGAGGGTTAATTATACAGCTCTGGAAAAAAAATTAAACCACTGCAATTTACTCCTTAATCAGTATCTGTCTGAGTATTCTAAGCTCTCTAAGCATTTTATGCCAAGTGGCCAGGTATGGTTTCCCATACTAGGAATTAGTGCTCTGCATTTAACCCCAAGTGCACACACACAGCAGTGAGAAGTGATCAACCACGCACACACACACACAGAGCAGTGGGCAGCCATTGCCCGGAGAGCAGTTGGGGCTCTCACCTCAGTCGTGGTATTGAAGGTGAAGAGAGCGCTGGTTATTCACTAACTCCACCCACAATCCCTGTCGGACCTGGGACTCGAACCCATGACCTTTGGGTTACAGGTCCGACTCTATCCATTAGGCCACGACTGCCCCGCAGCACTTTAATCCAATTGTATTTAACGAGAAAAGCACTGCTGTAATCAAAACTATCCTCTTGCAGTGTGACCAGTTGGACGGTAAAAAATTCTAGGAGTCCTTCAAACATAATTCGAAATGTAAAAATAAACACTAAACATGCCAAAAACAGTGAAAAGAAAGGTTTTAAATCAAGAAAAAAGGCTCAATCCTAGAATTACTGTAACACGGAGTCAATGAGCATCAAGACGCTTCTTTCCTTAATATTTCAAAGACAGCGGATGATACAATAGTGCATTGTTTTGTACTGGTCTCATTTTTTTCCAGAGCTGTGTATGGATAATTGATGAATCTGATGCCATGAACCTTTAATCAATAACTTGTGTGTGTGTGTACATATATATATATAACAGGATAAGTTTATAGCTTAGATAAATTATCTTTTACGTTTTAGGCTTTTTGTTAATTGTATTAAGCATTGTTATAACAGTTAAAAAATACAAATGTTCCTAAGTTTTAATTACAGAGTGCCCATAAAATCATTATTGGATCCAGATGGTGGCAGTGGGTCTGTGGAAAACAAATTTTCTGTTATACTTAAGTCATTAACTTACAATTAATTCATTCTTGAGACAGCCATTGTTTTTCTTATCCTTCTAACAACACATTGACAACAGGAACAATTTTGTTGGTTAAGATTTAATATAACACAGTTCAACTGGCCAATGCAATAATATATGCATCCATGGCGACACAATTTCAAATTGTCACGCGGCACAACACGGCATATTAACTTCATGTGGATATTTCCATGTTACATAAATTACTTTGGTAGTCAGAACTGTGAGGAAAAAAAATTACAATTCCCATCCAGAAGGGTTTTAAAATGAAAATAATGATACTAAAGATAAGACAAGACAAATTCATATAACGTGTGCTGATTTCACACAAACGCCATAGTTTAAAAACTGTAGAAGTAAATTAAAGTAAATTAACCAAAGTAAACATGGCCTCTAAACACTAGCTTGCTCTATTCTGTTTATTATTATACAATTTATTAAAAAAACCTTGCTACGTCTCCTGCATTAAGCTGAGACTTGTTATAGCACTTGCTCTTTTGTTGATTTTGATGGAAGCCACTGTCCTCATTTGAAAAGGGTTTGCTAAATGCCAATGTAAATGTAATCAAAATTGCACTGCAACAACTACTGTATTTTGAATCTCTGAAAGTCGATAAGAAGAACACACATAAGACGACAACACAAAAGTATTTACAATGTGAAAATGCACTGGAGCTCACAAAGTAAAATTCTAGACAGGACCCAACAGTATATTTGACACTGACTGGAATTCAACAGTGAACATTTAATCAATTACAATGACCTCACTGCTTTTGTCACAAAGCTGGGTGTTTGATTCCAGCACCTGAACTATGTGAGCTGCAGAAGGTCTTTTATGAGGGTCTTCCTCTGTACAGAGACAGAAGAGCTCCACCATCCTCTGATAAGCCCCACCGAGAGTGGCTGCGTCCAAAGCAGGCCGAGTTCCCAGTCTCTCATAATATGCATCTTCATCAAAATCATCCTCTTCAAAGGTATCATCTAAGAAAACAAGAAAAGAGTCACTTAAATAATGGAAAATATGAAAATCAAAGGATAAAATGATAGTAATTTTACCATCATCATCATCATCCCCCTCAGTGTCCAGTATCTCCAGATGAGGAACAGAAAGTGTCATCATCTCCCACAGAGTGAGTCCATACGCAAAGATATCAGCTTTGTCTGTGATAGCTCCATCCTCCAAAGCCTCCTTGGGCTTCCACGGCTCTGTCCCTATATAGTGGGCCTTTGGATCATTCACTGAAGAGAAGATTTGAAACATCACCGACAACATCGACTGTCTGATAGTTTGAACTTTATTAGAAAGTACAAGGCCTTTTATGCCATCATTCTATAAATAAATCAAGCTTCAGGTCATGGTACATGTGTGTTTGCGGTGACACTTTTTTGCAAGTAAGAACACAATTGATATTGCTAGCAAATAATATTTCAGGATGAACAACTTAAAAAAATATGTGTTGCATTTAGTTTAATTCATTAAAAAAAGAAGGACTTATAGAGTGGTTCTCAACTGAAAATGAATATGAAACCTTTCATACCCTGCATGTTTTCATCCAGTGGCAGTGACACACCAACATCACAGATTTTGATGCTTTCGAAGTCGCCCTTGATAACAACGTTGCATGACTTCATGTCTCCATGCAAAAGCTTTTTCTCATTGTGCAAATACTTGAAGAAAAAAGACATAATTTATACATATGTAGATGCCTGAGATTATGTAATAACAACAACAGCAACATTTAAAGACGAGAAAAAGCACATTTGTGACCCTGCACCACAAAAGCAGTCATTAGGGTCAATTATTTTGAAATTGAGATTTATACATCATCTGAAGTATGGATAAATAAGCGTTCCATTGACGTATGGTTTGCTCGGACAACATTTGGCAGAGATACAGCAATTTAAATATCTGTAATCTGAGGGTGCAAAATATTGAGAAAATCACTTTTAAAGCTGTCCAAATGAAGTTTTTAGTAATACATATGTTTTGATATATTTACGGTAGGAAAAGTACTCAATATCCTCATTGAACTTGATCTTTATTAACTATTGTAAAAAAAAGAATTCATCATCTTGACCCATACAATACAGGTCCTTTTCAAAGAATTAGCATATTGTGATAAAGTTCATTATTTTCTGTAATGTACTGATAAACATTAGAC
>JAUMHQ010042321.1:0-10211 GCA_032361165.1 Enteromius paludinosus | reverse complement strand
ACCCAGAACACTTCCTTGATGAGAAGGGCCAGTTTGTCAAGAGAGATGCTTTCATACCCTTTTCTGCAGGTACAGAGGAACTTCAGCTCAAGGCTGTAAGCATGTCTTGACATGCCAACATTCAGAGGACCAAAGCAATTTTAGATAGTAATGGTCTTTTTAATTTGAGACAGTTATTAACAATTTTTATTTTAAAGACAATAAATAATTTAATGGGAGTTAAAGAAATAGTTCACCCAAAAATGATAATTCTGTCATCATTTACTCACCCTTGAGAAGTTCCAAACCTTATTAATGTCTTTTTTTGCTGAAGATATTTTGAAGAAAATTTGTAAGCAGGCTGTTTTGGGTCTATTAGTGCCGTTCACTTCGCAGAAACCATTTCGTAGTACCCAAATAATTGCGTAACTACCCACCTTTTGGCCTGTCCACACCACAAGAACTAGGAATGATTTTAGTTCCAAGAACTCCGTTTGGAGGAACTAAAAATTAATAGTTTTGATTTTCATGTCAAAATTAACATTAAAAGGCTTCCATAGGCCTTGTTTTGAAAATGATACACCAAAAATTGTATAAAGAATAAAGCTACACTACCTTCAGCCGTATGAACGTAGTTACAGGACTTTTCAATTTTCAGCAACTGTCTATAACTTCTCCAGACTTCAAATCAGAGCAAAAAAATCAGAGCAAAAGTCATTCAGCCTAGCATATGCCTGATCAAAGCCTTAATCGTAGCAAAAAATATCCAGAATGCTGAATCAGTGGTTAACACTCCCCTCCTAAGGAGCGGCTTCCAGACCTCCATGGGTTGAGCAGCCACCAGTTGGGCCTCTGGAGACTCTACGGCCGGAACCGACATCCCCAGAGGTAGTGCAGCCTCTGGCAGACCCGATGGAGTCTCTGAGATGCTGGATCCGGATCACAGACGGAGTCTAACTCCGGTCACTCGAAGTCTAAATCGCAGACCTTCATCTCTAAACACGGCTCCTCGTACCATGAAACGGGCATAGTACCTGTTACTTGCAGGCTAGGAACCGGGAGGACCTTCCGCAGTGCCTCAAGCTGCGTAACTGGGACCGATTTGACACCACACAGCCCCTCTCGCTGTCACGTGGTGTCAGAACCCATCACTAGCGTATCAGGGACCGTTAGGATGGGTGACAGCTCTTCGAGCTGTAAGACCTGAACCGACTGAGCAGAAAACAGCACTCCTGGCTGTATAACTGGTACTGACTGAGCTTTAAACAGCACCTTAGGCTGTAACACCGGGACCAAATGGGCTGAACACGGCTCGCTAGACCGTGAAATGGGGCTGGGACCCGTCATTTGCGGATCGGAAACCACAGGGTTTGCTGAAAGCAGCTCTCCAGGCTGCACAACTGGTACTGATTGGACCGAACACGACTCCTCTCGTCATGCTATGGAGACACAAAACACAGACACAGTTGACATGGATGGCTGGAGTGTCATCCAAAACTGGACTGACACATCCAACTGATCATTACAGTCATGTTGTGAAATACTTGTCAAATATAAAGAAATCTAAAATGCTAACCTAAAGCATCGCAATAGAGTTCATGCTTGTCCTTATAGTATAGCCCACTTTTTTTATTTGATTGGCTACCACAATCCTGTTGATGCTGACAAGTGTTGTTAGAAACCTTTTCTCTCTCTCTCCCTTTCTTAGGGCGCAGGGTTTGTCTTGGAGAGAGTTTGGCCAGGATGGAGCTCTTCTTGTTCTTCACCTCCCTTCTTCAGAGCTACCGCTTCACAACTCCACCTGGAGTGTCTGGAGATGATCTGGATCTCAAAGGAATAGTAGGAATCACGCTGAACCCATCGCCACACAAGCTGTGTGCAATCAGACGCTCCTGAATGAAGAAAATATGAACAGAAAACAGAAACAAAACTTACTTTGTTGTAATGATGAGTTTGGATGATTTTTTAACTTTTTTTCCATTAGGTTTGAATATATGTAAATAACACTGAACAATGTAAAGCCACGGTTTGTAAACATTTTGAGGCTAAATTAATCAAAGAAGAATGTTACTGATTGTTCAGATAGAAGGGTGAGTGCTCTATCACAGAGCATCTGCAGAAAGGAGGACAGCGGCATTAATTATTTTTTTATTGTAATGTATTGGAAATGTGATTCTTTACATTTCACATCAATACTCTGAAAATTGTTAAAAAGAGTTTAATTGCATACTGTTACGCCCCTTTCTAGGGTGAGGGCGCAACATGAAAGAAATTATGAGGATACGGGAATATAAACGAATAAACAATGTTTTTAATGAAAACTAGGGAAAATATATGTCTTCAGGAGCTGACCAGGCCAAAATAACAAACAAAACAACTAACAAGTTATATGCTTATAAATTACCTATTTACAAAAGACAAGAAAAGGAAATACAAATGGATACCCTATACCTCCCTGTACAGAAAAACAATCAATGAGTCAAACAAAAATGGCGTTGGTCTCCCTACATCCCCAGTAATATATACAGTTATTTACAGAACAGCAAACAAATCCAATGAGGGAAATCCAGAATCAAGGTCTAACAGGCAGAGGTCAGAACAATACAAAGGTGAAGTGGAGGGCTAAGAACACTAACAATAGTCAAATGAACTCATACTGTAGCAGACTCAAATGTACACACACAGATTCTCACTCTTTCTAACACAGGTAACTAGCTAGCAGCAATGGTAGCGTAGCACAGCAAATGAGCAAAAAGCTAATGCAGGAAGTGAGGGTGGAGTCTTTATAGGTAGCTGGGAGTCAGCTGACCAGACAGGGTGTGGCATCAATTCAGGTACAGGAACCAATCAGCTTCAACCTGCACAGAAACATACAAAAGACTACCCCATCTTTTCATCTTCATCATGAGTCTTTGGTGCGAAGGAGGTGTGTGATTGTTTTTTCATTGCCATTCAGTTCTTTAGTATTCAGATTTACAGAAGGCAAATATTTTTCAGAAGACACTAAAAATCTACAATAGCTCACTGTACACAGCATATACTGTACGAAACCTAAGAAACAGTAATAAATCTGTGAAAAAAAAAGTTTTTTACAGTGATTCTGTAAGCTAGCTTTGAATAGTATGCTCTCTGACTTTCCAGTCAAAGGATGAGAAAATGCTGATGGTTAAGTCTGCGAGACAGCCCTGGTGCTGCCAGCTTGAAATCAGACATTCAGTCGGTACCGGTCTCTTTGTGTGTAGCGCCGTGTGAAGGCCTCACGGTGTCTGGTTCACCACTATCGAGTCTAAGCCCCGAATTACCGTGGCCAGATTCCCCCGAGTCTGTCTTTGACCGGGACTTACCATGGCCTGATCCACCAGAACCATGTATGGACTTTAATTTGCTGTGGCCTCAACCACCTGAGCCCCAGAGTGACAATAATGCCCCTGAGGACCCGTCAGTAGCTGCACCCACTCTAGAGAAGTCGACCACGATCGTAGATTCTCTGGGGACCCCGCTGGTGGCTGCAACCCCTCCGAATCAGTCTATTGGGGTGGTTCAGGAGACATCACTCTGCCCTGTGCCTCCCACTGAGGCTTTGTTAGCACTTTCTCTTTGCTTTGAGCCGGTCATGGAGGCTGATGGATTATGGTCTCATCCCGAACCTGTCACTAAGACTATTGAACTTTCACCTCGCTCTGAACCAGCCCGTCACTCTACGCTGAGGATCTCTGAGCAAACACTCAGAGAATTTGTGTCAGGTATGAACTCGGCCATAAAGGCCTATACTAACCTGTCTGTGTTCCGTTGTGCAGTATCCCTGTCTGTTTGGCCCAGGAGGGCACTGTCACTGCCTGTTCGGCCCAGGAGGGCATCCTCGCATACTTTTAAGCCGAGGTGGGTTACTCCACAGTCTGCTCCGCCCAGGAAGGCACTCTTGTGGCCTGGAATGCCTAGGAGAGCTGCTCCGCCATCTGCTCCACCCAGGAGGGCACTCTCGTGGCCTGGAATGCCTAGCTGGACTACTCCGCCATCTGCTCTGCCCAGGAGGGCATGGTCGCTGTCTAGTCGGCCCAGGAGGGCATTGTCGCTGCCTGGTAAGCCCAGATGGGCATCTCTGCCATCTGCGCTGCCCTGGAGGGCGTCTGAACTGTCTGGTCGGCTTAGGAGAGCATCCTCATTGCATGGTAAGCTCAGGTAGGTGTCTCTGCCATCAGATCCGCCCTGGAGGGCGCCACTCCCATCTCCTTCGCCCAGGTGGGCGTCCCCGCCGCCCGCTCCATTCTGGAGGGTGTCTCCTTCGCCTCCTTCGCATCGGGGGGCATCTAGATGCGAGATGGCACTCCAGCTCTATGACTCCTTTTATGTCTGTTTGTCTCTGTCAACCTGGTCTGCGTATTCCATTAGTGTCCTTGTTCTTAGTTCGTCTTGTAGTTTGATTTACTTGTTCCCGACCTCTGCTTTCTCCTGGATTTTTACTCCTGTTTACTGGTACGTTGACCCACGCTTCGTCTAATCGTTTATTCTTCTGTCTATGCCTTCACTGGTCCTGTTTGCCGGTGATCGACCCTGCTTGCCTTGACTCTGAGCTTTAATAAAACAGTTTTGCACTTAAACATGAACGTCTCTTCTGCTGATTTGTGACACATGTAGCCTATGCTAAGCATGTTGAACTTTATTAATATTTCTTGTCACATTCACTTATGAATTAGACATATAATATGAGTCACTGCATTGAATTAAAGGCAGTGAATATTTTGACTAAGAATTCTATTTATACTATATGAAAATAGTAGCATTTTTAGTGATATGCAATTTACACTTTGTGCAAATAGCTTTATTTACGCTATAAAAAAATAGATTTTCTATTATTTACTACTTATTGCAAATAGTGGCAAACAGTTCTACCACTAGACCATAAAACAAACCAGGAAGTGGTGCAAATGTGTAGATTTATGAAATTTTTCGGCAAGAACTAAATTGTTTTATTAATTGTTTCATATATAATAATATACTATAGGCCCGCATTAGGGTTGGAGATAAACTCTGCAGAACACCGGCCCTCCAGGACCGAATTTGCCTATCTCTGGTGTAGGGCAATACCACATACAGTTTGTACAGTATAAAAACTCTTACGCCTATGGAATGTCCCCATAAAACATGTAAACCCAACAAGTGTGTGTATGTGTGTGTGTGTGAGTGTTTACTAGTCCGGTCTTTTAGTGTTGAGGAGACGGATGGTATCTGAGTAAAAACTCGGAAAGGCAGCAGAGCCAGCCGCTAGCAGCTTTCAAGCCCCACCCACTGCAGTACTGTTGGACGCTCCTCACACTGCCCTCCAAGCACTTCAAAGTCTGCACCGGCCAGCAGCCTCCGCAGTTCCAAGCACCAGCCATGCTCAACCCTTCTATCCCGGAAATTAGAGCACTCAAACTTACCAGCCAGCTCACTCCTATGCCGGAGCTCCTCCCGCCGAACCCCTCCCTCTATCTAACCCTTACGTTTCTTCCTTTCCTTCCTCCCCCGCTGTCCCCTCCACCTTAGTCTCTAGTAACGTAGCACCTCCCACTAACCTGGCCACTTCTTCTTTCACCCCGTCACCATACACTTTGGAAACAGCCAGCCCCCTTCGCATTCCTCCTACAGTAACTCCTTTGCTCTGGAACCCACACCAGTCTCTCCCACCTTCTGGTCACAAATTCTGTCAGGGATGGACATTGATCTGTTTTCACTTCTTTCACCCATCACCCAACCATCTACAGACTGGCAAGTGGATTGCGGCAGTTTTTCAGTGCCACCACCAATCCATCACGCATCCTCTCTTTGTCTGAATTTGTCATTGCATTCAATAGATACATGGAAGTAATCTGCTCCATATTTCCTCTCCATAGATGCGAGCTGGCACTGTCTTATGGCGGCTTACATTTTTACACTTACCACCGCCTATTCTCAGCCAAATCAGCAATCCGCATTTCTCAGTGGAACCAGAAAATGGAATCAATTTCTCACTCCATCACCTGTTCCTTCGTTAACCCCTCCATCCCACCCTGCCCTGAACCTTCACCTCCCAAGTCCACTATTTACTTCCTGTTGCAGGTTCTTGCACATCTGCAGCTATTGCGAAGGGGCCCATGGAAAGTATATATGTGCTGTTGAGAAAATTTTGCGTCTCCTGTCAATGTTGTCCAGCTAGCTCAAGAATTGTCTCTTCATCCTGACCCTAACATTTCTGATTATCTTTTATCAGGTCTGAAGCACGGGTTCCATCCAGGAGTCAGCTGCTTCCCTATCACACATCTGCAAGAACCTCCAGTCCATCGATCTCCTAATTAAAAAAGAGCTAGAATCTAAATTCATGATGAGTCCATTTCCGAACCCTCCATTCAATATCTTCAGAGTTAGTCCAATCGGGATCGCCACTCAGAAGTTCTCCGGAAAAAACGCCTCATCATTGATCTCTCTTCTCCCCACAATTTGGCCATCCCCAGCATTAACAGTTTAACCTTCGGCAAAAGCAGTCCAAAAATCGTTGACACTCTCAGAAGCCATTTGCTGGATCTTGATAAATAATTACAAAATTCCCCACGTTATCCATTTGTTGGACGACTTCCTCATCGTGTCCCATCCCGACGACTTCCCAGCAGCCAATTTACTGAAAACCCTTAAAGTTTTCTCTAACCTTTGCATTTCGATAGCAGAAGAGAAAACGCTAGGCCCCAGCAAATTGATCGAATTTCTCTGTACCAATTTGGACTCCCAAAACTTTACTGCCTCACTTTCAAAAGAGAAAGTAGATTGTTCTATCCTCATAGCCTCTAATTTAATCCAGAAAACCTCATGCTCTTAACGCAAATTCCTGTCAGCACTAGGCCACCTCAATTTCGCCATGTGAATAATCCCCCAAGGACGACCGTTTATCTCCCTCGCTTCATCCGTTCCCAACCTCGAAGATCCAATACTCTTATCCAACCCTAGCTTGCACGAACTTTCTGGATTACGTTCCTTAAACAGTGGAAAAGACAATCCTTCTTTTATGTTGACCTCTTGGTGTCCCCGGTCGATATCCAACTATTTTCAGACGCCGCTCCCTCTATCGGGATTGGCGGTTTTTAGCAAAATCGCTGGTTGGCCTCCACCTGGCCACCTGAAATCCTAAATCTACCAACGAACCTATCCTCTCCTGCCCTATTTGAACTCTACCCCATAGTGAATGGCTCCGGCCTTGCTGTCTGTTTCGCCCAGGTGGGCGTTCCCGCCTCCTGATCCGCCCTGGACGGCGTTCCAGCCGTCAGGTCCACCCAAGTGGCCGTCACTGCTCCCTGCTCCGCCCAGGAAGATGTCTCCGTCTTTGCTGCTTCTTTTTAAGAAAAAGCTTGTTTTACCATAGAATCTCTGAGACAAACATCTGATGCTGGTAACAGCGCTCATAGAGGAAAACATCTCGAGGAGACAGGACTCTGTGCTGCAGGTGCCTGATCACTAAAAAACAAACAACAAAACATCTGTTAGCATGCTAATATCAGTATATGTAGGGTATGTATTTATATAGAGTGATTTTGTAGTCATAGACAGACGCAAACTTTGTATTATCTTAAAAGAGCATTTTACAGTAAATCCAAGATTTTATTATTATTGTTTAGGACATTAAACATCTGTAGATATATATTTATAAAATAGATTTGTGAAAGTATCAATACTAAACATTTTAAGACTCACAGGATTCGTAATTAACTCATAATACTTGAATATTGTAATGTTTTATATTGTTCATCGTAAGAAATGTAGAAGTCTGTCAATGGAGTGCCTGCCATATTCAAACTGTTTCACTCGATTTTAAGCATTTAAGTCAGGAATTGTAGTTTGGGAAAAACCAAACTTGTAAATTTGTTTGGGTTTATGCCACAATACTGTACAATGTAAACCAAAGCAAAAAAAGAAAGAAAAAGAAACATTACTTACTCATTATAACAATCTGCTCCGTGAGTCAGCTTGCACGATGCATCTGTTATTCCTTTCATGATATCTTCTTGAATCGAGCCACGCATCAAATCTTTGTCTGAAGTAAAGCAAACCTTATTTCTCACAGCGCATCTTCTTTCACAAACGAAACACAGCCGAAGTGAACTTGAAGACATGTTTTCAAGCAGAGCTCGCGATGCTGTTGTGGGCGTGTACATTTACAATCTGAGCCGCAACCTCGACAGCCGAGAAAGGCCTTTCCCAGCTCCAAATCCAAACATTAGGACGCTGGTCTTAAACGCTTATAAAAGCTATGCTCTGACAGACTAACTATGCAAAATGCCCTCCAAATTAGTCTTCCCCTCCACTCCAAGCCCCACTCTAACTTCAACAAACCGCCCCAACAAATACCCTCTTCCAGCGCAGCACCCTATGCTCTAGCTTACTCTGTTCCCACTGCCTTCCAACCACATCAAACCTTAGTCCTAAAACCAAATTATCAACCTTGGTAACCAAATGACCAAATGACTCAAAAGTACATATACTGTATATGAATTCCTTTGACCAAATTAACCATGGAAAGCTGTTTGTAAAATTACAGTGAAAGGTTCCCCCATACAGTACTTAGTCCAGGATCTGCATTTTTGGTATACACACAAAACAATGCAGGTAAGATGGGGCACAACAACATCAGAGCCTTTTCTAGTGACAAATGGGGTCAAGCAGGCTGGAATATTGTCACCTTTAACCTTTATATTGATGATCTTACTCAGAGACTTAAAAACTGTGAGACTGGTTGCATGGTGGGAGAAAGACTTTTGAACCATCTACTATATGCAGATGACCTAGTTGTATTGTCACCTTACTCTTCTGGGCTGCAACAGTTGCTTAGAGTTTGCTCTGACTATGGTGAGCAATATGAGACAAAACAGTGAACCAAAACAGATTTGATCGGTGATAATTTTTAGAACTAATAATAAAACATGCAAACAACATTTGTAAATATATTTCTCTGCAAAATATTATGAATATCCACATTGCCCCGAGGACAAAGTAGGTTTTATCTACTTTAAATAGTTGTAGTCTAGGTAATTTTATTTGTTTTATACTAAAAAATATAAATACACTTCATCTTTACTAAAAATGTATCAGTTTTTATAAAACAATATATTTAAAATAAAATTAATTCAATTCATTAGGGTAGTTATTTGAATTGTAATTGTTGTGTGCAATAAATGTTATAAAAGTGAGTTGACTTACACAAATTTATTAGATTTATTAATATTTTTAAATAATTAAGTTGGCATTATCCCTTTTTCACTGGCGGGGACTTCCCCAGGCAGATGCAACATCTTCTTCAGCACGTCAACTGTTTGTTCTCTGCAGCACGTCTTTCAGGAACTGATTAACACGGTAAGTTGAGCAAGTTTAACTGAATGAATGGTGATATAAACTCATACGAAATCGCTTACTCATTAGGGAGCTGGGGGTAGGATTGCAAATTGTACTGTATTTAGCTATCCTGCTAATTGAGCTAAGTTGGCAGGACATTGCTAAGCAGTGTTGTCTTATAGGCAACGATCAGAAGATTAAATATAGGTATCATATGCAATCGAGCCTTTGGGCAATAGTTGTGCTGGCAAATAAGTGGAAGTAAGCTGTGGTGTTTTATGGGCAGTAGGCAAAACAAAACTGGCTTTCACACCATTTCCTAACTACACACAACACCATGATAAAAGGTATCTTTTCCATGTTAATCAGAGGTTCTGTCCTAACTAGCTGCGACACGCAAAATGTTTAGATTTAAGTGACCTTATAGCAATACGAGAAGCAACAACAGTTGAAAATAAACAACAAACAAAGATGTTAAAACTTTGAACTCATTGCATACCAACGAGTGTATTCTGTAACAGAGATGTTATCAGTCACTTCGTATGCACATTTAATTATGTAAAAAATGTTTAATATTTATGAATTAGATTATAAACATATTAATTACGTTGCGAGAGCAGCGTTCTTTCAGAGAGAGCCCGCCCACTCGCGCTTCTGATTGGCTGTGATATTTGATTGATTCTGTCGTGTCGTGTGTAGTTAGGACTCTGGAATCAGAGATCATGTTAGTACACTTTTGCATTACTAAACCAGATGCACAGATTTTACTTTAGAGATGTATGCTTAGTAGGGGTGTAACGGTTCGTGTATCGTGTATTGTATGGTTCATGGTCATTTTCCAAATCATAGTGATCATCCCTATCCCCTTGTAAGTGGGAACTTGAGTGAGCAGTGCACAT
>JAUMHQ010042320.1:0-27484 GCA_032361165.1 Enteromius paludinosus | reverse complement strand
CTTCTCTTCTCTTCTCTTCTCTTCTCTTCTCTTCTCTTCTCTTCTCTTCTCTTCTCTTCTCTTCTCTTCTCTTCTCCAGATTTGATTAGACTGAAGTGTGCAGCCATGTTTGCTCTTGGCTTCTTCCTGTTGGCTGGACTGCTATGTCAGAGTTTGGGCCAATACGATTACTATGAAGAATACTACGTCCCCCCCTCACCACTGGAGGGAGTATCGTCTCCTGGATGTGCCCAGGAGTGCGAATGTCCCATTAACTTCCCCACAGCCATGTACTGCAACGAGCGCAAATTAAAGTTCATCCCTATCGTGCCAAGCGGAATCAAATACCTCTACCTGCAGAACAACTTAATTGAGGAGATCAAGACTGGTGTGTTCGACAACGCCACTGACCTTCGCTGGATCGTCCTGGACAACAACATCATCACCAGCGACAAGATCCAGGCTGGTACCATTGATAAACTGACCAAACTGGAGAAGCTCTACTTCAGTGATAACAAGCTGACCAAACCCCCCGGTCCTCTTTCGAAGTCCCTGGATGAGTTGAGGTTGATCGGCAACCAGTTGAGCTCGTTCCCTGCTAACACCTTGTCCGGGATGGAAAACCTGACCACCATCCACTTGTCCAAGAACAAGCTGACCACCGAGAGCATCACAGGTGCCTTCAAGGGGCTGAAGTCCCTCGTTCTGCTGGATGTGAGCGAGAACAAGCTCAAGAAACTTCCCTCGGGAGTTCCGCCTTCACTTTTGATGCTCTACGCCGATACTAACGAAATCGACAGCATCCCTAGCGGCTACCTGGCCAAGCTCCCGGTCCTGCAGTACCTGCGTGTCTCTCACAACAAGCTGGTGGACTCCAGTGTCCCTGCAGGTGTGTTCAACGTATCTTCTCTGCTTGAGCTCGACCTGTCTTTTAACAAGCTGAAGTCCATCCCAGAGATCAACGAATCCCTCGAGCACCTGTACCTGCAAGTCAACGAGATAACCAGTAAGTCCCACTCCGTTTTCCATCTGTTCAAGCTAAAGATTTTCCATTGCTTTTACTCCATTTTCCACTTCTGTTTCTTCAGAGTTCGACCTGACGAATATCTGCAAGTTCAGTTCCCCGGTCAACTACTCTCGACTGAGGACCCTGCGCTTGGATGGAAACAACCTCACACACAGCAGTATGCCAGATGACACGGCTAACTGCCTACGCCAGGCCTCGGAGATCATCTTTGATTAGAGTCGCATCTCGCTAGTAGTTTATCAAACAAATTAAGGCTATTGCTCTTATTAGACACTCTGATTGACATATGCATGTCTTTATTCACGATCCCGGCAACCACATCTGGTTACATGCAATATTTTTTCTATAAACACACAACTGTATGGAAAAAAAAAAGGGCAGCAGTAGTCTTGAAAATCTGGCACATAAAATATCAGTCTTGTATGGTACAGTATAAAGAGTAGTAGATGAATTAGACAAGATATTCCCATCTGAAGAGAGACATATTTGTGCAAGTTGTGAATAGCCCAGTGTGCACTCTATACGAAGCTGCACTATATGTCATCTAACCGCATGTAAAATACCTTATCAGTCAAAATTGTAATCATGTTATTAATAAACCTGCCGGTAAGGACGTTAGATTGTTTAGAGTACAAGTTATGGAACATAACTATCGAATTGTATATAAAATGGCTAAATGTGCTGTAATGTTGAAAGATATCAAGAATTTAACTAAAAATTGAAATGCAGGCAAAACTGAAAAAAAAGAAAGAAACGCTGGACACTGAATGAATTTGAGTTTTAGCTAACTGCTAAATAAATCTTACTTTTTTTGTTTGTTTATTATTTAACTGAGGAATTTCAGTGGCAAAATGTTGTATTAATAGCAAATTAGTATCAGCTTGAATTTCTGAACTCTGCCAACATTTATACCATATTTTATCTGCATGCAGTTCATCTTATTTTGTAACAGCGATTGTTTTCAATTCTATGGTAAACCACATTGACATTTTTTATGTATTCAATATACCATTTCACATCATCACAATGTTAGTCAAATTATTGAACCGTGTGATTACAGTAACTTTGGCAGACTGTTGTAGAAGTTCCCTGATTTGTTGTTTTATTTTGTTTAAAAAAACAAATGCCAAGGCAGTGTGTTCATCTTTATTTTAATAAACCATATTTCTTACATGTGTGGAGGGATACTGATGGTATCGATCTTCATAATGAGGTCACATGTAGAAATTAAGAGTAATATTATACACATTGTTCAAATAATAGAATACATTTTACATCAAAACAATTACATGAAAAGGGATCATTGCATGAATATGATTCATAAACCTAAGGTCATCAGTCTTTAGTACACTGAAAGTAAACCCCAAATAGTTCCCTTTATGCACAGGCGAGCTACTCCATTATTTTCGTCTTGGTTGTTGATCTTCCAGCTTGGAAATGTGGATTTCCATTTCTCAATCCTGCTGTCTGGGATGGAAAGGAACCAGTGGTATAAATCTTTCTCCTTTCTGGCCTCTCAGCCAAACTCATGGATGGACAAAGGTCTTTGAGTTTTGCTCTGTCTAAAGCAGAGCCATGATGACAGCTTCCTGTAGGAAATGTGTGCTCTTGATGTCTCTAGCTGAAGTACAGGCTATGGATATAAATATAGTGATTGTACGATGAAAAGGTTTTGTATGGAAGAGCTTGTATAAGGTGTTATTTTTGTGCCGCATCCGATAGCGGTGTAACGTAAGAAACTTTATACTGCTGCCAAAGGCACAACAACATATCAAAACATCTTATAATAATTGTGATTTATGGAAACAGTCAATCCCAGTCTTTGATTACATTTCTTAACTTTTTAAACTATGTACTGAATTTGACAGCAAACTAAATGGAGTATGCAGTTGTGTGAAATAAATAGTCCATGGCCAACTACATCTACAGTGTTGACATTGTCCTTTGACTATAGGTTCGTGTCATGTGATGTAGCCCTGCCATAGCAAAAACCACAAAGTTTCATATTCTACTTACAAGACTTAAACTTGAAAAGAGACACTCTAGTTCTAGTTCAACGCTATTTTTAATTCAACTTTTGGCCTCATGGGATAGCAAAGCATTCACTGGCTACACATTTCAGAAGCAGTGGCTTGGCGGATGCAGAAGGTCACCCGGGTTCACCTACTGTATCACGAATGCTGGCATACTGTTTTTGCATACTGTTTGGCTGGGTTGTTCGCATATTCAGATGCAGAGCCAGGATATTTGAGTTAACTGTAAACATTCATTCCCGTCCTCAGCTCAGAACATACCTTGGATGAATCATAAAACAGCCCAACAGTTGGTCTGTTCTTTCCCCTTACCTCTTCCAACCATCTGCTCCTATCTCTATCCCAAACCACACCTTCATGACAGGCACGTCAAAAGTTGCATTTAAGATAACTACAGATCTTTCTGCACAAGTCTGAGCTAGCACTAAAAATTTGTGTTTTAATTAAAACAGTAGAGTTGCAGGCAGACAACCCCAGCATTCCAGAGGAATGGAGGGTCTGAGGTGACCATGTGATAGTTAGACACGAAGACACTGCGGGAGTTTTTTCTTTTGTCCATGTGTTAAAAGCAAATGATGGATAGGCAGTTCTGGCTTTTCGTTTGAAATATCTTTACGACTTTATGGCAGCCTGGGCATTTAAGTTCACCACAAGCTGATTTTGCAGTACCAAACACAAACACACACACACACAAAACTTTTGATGTTGCTGACCAGATGTTGATGATGAAATGCAATTTTCTTTTTCCTCACAGTCTTTTGAGTTTATGCTGTGGAGCACAAAAGGGAGTTCATTTATATGCATGGCATGAGAAATCATGAGTTTCTGGAGCATGGTCGACTTGCTCCTTTCACGTTTATGCATGGATGATAGCAGGGTCTTGGTTAAATACATTGATTGTTGACAGGATAGAAGCAGATTTAAAAGTGAGCTTGCAAGCAATTATAAGGGGCAGAGTTGGAGAAGTCCAAAAGAGACGTTTTTTTATAAAAAAATTTGTTGGAAGACTAAGTTATGACATTTTTTAACTTTAACTTTTGCTTTGTTTTGTGTTTCATCTGAAACATGATGACATTTTTATTTTCAAATTAATTATTCCATTTTTCACTCTGGAAAGTTGCTGTGACAAAAGTCAATGTTGCCATGTCTTGTGTGAGTGTGCTTGTCAGCTGTGCAATTGAGGTCTTGCTATAAAAACCATAGTCTGTTATTCAGCGTACTAGACACTGGAGAGACTTGGTGCGGAATGAGACCATTGTGATGCTTCTGAGCTTGTCCTCCTACAGCTGATCTCAAGAGAGAGAGGACATGTAAGTTTCCTGTTGTTTAGATTAGGATCATTGTGCTACACTATCATTTTATATGTGAGATCACAAAAAAGGCCTTAAAAGGTTCCCTGAGGGGTTAAAATCTGTTTATTTGATACTGTACATGTAATATTGTCTATAATTCACCCTATCTATCTAAATGCATCTTGATGTTCTTAATGAATGTTTTGATAAAAACATAGTTTCGGGAGGAATCGCTGGACGAATTAACCACAGCTGGTAGCGCATTAGCTAATCAATCCCCTTGTTAAGATCACCCAATCAAATCCTTTCCGAGCACTATTAATATCCTCATTTCCCATTCATTCACATCTCGCTTTTGCAAACCCTCCCCCTCCCCTTCTGCCTCCTTTTTAACGTCACAACTTCCTCTTAAGGGGGGCAGTCGGAGTTCGAGGTTCAGATCGCTAGGGTTCGAAGCCCGCCGTTCTCCCGCCTCGCTCCCTGGACAGCACGCCAAACTTGCTTATTTACTCATGAGGAAGCATGAACTCGTGAAATGGTTTTCATATAAATTTCAAACAATTATTTGTCATGTTTCAGTGAAATGACACTCTTAAACTTCTCCTATCTTTTAGTCTGCCAACTCCCCCCATTTTACAATTGACTTCATGCTCTGTTTCAGCACCCAACAGATCCACTTCAATCAAAATGTATGGTTTCCTCCATATTTTATTAAATTTTTTCTTTTATGAGAATCACAGCACTAAGGATGTTGTAAGTTGCTTAATATCTGTAAAGTATAAAGTAAGGCAGTGAGCAATGTTTTGATGGCTCTTTTACACCATTAGATCCAGACCCTGATCAATTCAGTTAGTGACTGAATCATTCAGACTGTTTTTCTGAACCGGTTCATGAATGATTAGTTCACGAGTTATATTAGACAGTTCTGGTGTAAATACTTCTTTTGTCGTCCTCATTGGGCATGACCAAACATCTAGAGATCTGATGTGTGCTTTGTAAAGTGAAATTGTGTGAGATTTGATGGTCCAAAATTCATAAACGGCAGTTGGCCCAAAAATGAAAATTCTTTTTATTATTTAAATGCATGCATTGTGGTACTTTCATGAACATGCGTTGAAATTGTTGAACAAAGTCATTAGTTTTATTTTCTTTGCATACAAAAAGTATTCTCTTAGCTTCGTGAAATTATAAATGAACCACTGATGTCACATGGACCGTTTTAACTATGTCCTTACTAACTTTCTAGGCCTTGCACTTGTCAGTTATGTTGTTGTCTATGCAGGGTCTGAAAGTTCTCAGATTTAAAAAATATCTTAAATTGTGTTCTAGAGATAAAATAAGATAAAAGAAGGTCTTACAGGTTTGGAACGAGATGAGGGTAAGTGATTAATGACAGAAGTTTCATTTTTGGGTGAACTATTCCTTTAAGAACAGAAATTATGAATCCTTTTTTTCTTTTCTTCAGACAATAGCATCCTTTCAACAGGACAAAGATTTGCTCCTTTTCAATTGAGCAATGGGACTTTAATCAGCGCCCTACCAAAAGACCTTTTATATCTGACTTTCCTCTTCTCCATCTTAAAATGTCTACAACAGGATCCAGATGTTGAAACAGATGTTGCCTGGTTACTACCCACAGCCTTTTCATTCATTGTGAAGCTATGTGCAACTTAAGTAGAAAAGAGGGACCTGCTGGGATATGGTAAGAGTGCAGGATTAACTCTCAAACATCACTGTACCTTTCACCGCTTTTTGCATTCCAGCTTAATTTTACTTTTTCACGGGTTGGGACGAGTCTCCATCAGTGCAAAATGACAGCCAAATGATGTGCATTACCTCAGGGCGGCCTAGTTTGACAGGCTGTAAAGAACCCCTCAAAGTCATGAAGGACGGAGATGAGATATGTCCATTGAAAAGAAAGAGTTAAATGTCTTGAAGCCACCTGCAATTGTTTGGAGGGTGTCATATTTGCCAGTGGCCCCCTCCTCCCGAAGCTCTCAATGCACAAAGAAAATTTGCTGTGCTAGCAATGAATAACCAATGCATGCTTACTGAAAGACAACTCCACATGTATGTTTCAAACTTCCACACACCCCCTTATTTAAGCTCACCAGCTGATGTCAAAGGTTTGGCCTTAGGGAAGTTACACTACCAACAATAGTAATCTAATAAGGCTGTGTCTTCTGATGCATGTTCGAGCCAGAAATAAAGTGGGAGAAACTGCAGACTGGACTCAAACTGGAGAGGAGAGCAGGCGGACCAAGAGATTGACTGCAACCCCAACTCCAGAACCAGACATTTCGCCTTCACCTGCACAAACCAAAATTAGCCCTGTGACTGAGATGAGCAGGTAACATTTTTATTTCTTTGTACTTTATGTTGTGGTGATGCAATAAGGAAGTGGGTGGTGGATGTAGGGGGTTCATGGGTTTTCTGTAGTTGAGTACTGAGATATTTTAACCACCACTTTCTTGTATTTAAAATTTTCTGCTGCATGTCTTTGTATAAGATAATGAATTTTGTATTTTAATTCTGATTGGGGAAAAAAATCCAACCATAATAGCAAGCAACAGGATCATGACCTTAAAATGTAAATACTTGTATCAATTTAATAGCTTGTGTGATGCAACACAAAAAGTAATCGTGTTAGACATTCACCATGATATTCTTAATACCATGTATATATCAGAATACATATCACCTCTGTATGGTACCAGGACAGTTTGTTTTTGAAGGAAGGTTTTTGTTAAGCAGCAGAGGAGGTGTTTTATGATGTGCAATTAATTATTTAAACTTTTATTACTCTTTACATTAACATTAACTAACATTAACATAAGCTCAAATGCAAACTCTACCAAAGATAGTACTAATGCAGCTTTTTAAAGTTAGACAATACAGAACTTTTCTTTAGAGGTTTCTGTTCAAATCGAGTTTCTTAGAAGCATAAAGATGTGAAAATGGACAGTGGACATTTGGACGGCACACTAGCACACTAGTTAGAGCCAAATATGCAACTGTGTGTAATTAACATAGCTGCCTGAGACAATGCCCCAAACAGGAAATTAAACCTCTTTGAGAGCATGTGTTTTCTATTAGGTGAAGAATAAAATTTGTGTTGACTATGTTGTCATTTCCCAGTCATAGTTTTCTTCCACCTTCTGTGACAGATTTTATCCTTGTTGCATTTCATTTTGATTATAAACTTCTGTTCTTTTTCATTGAAAGAGGCTGGTATATAATGCATTTTACTATTAAATATATTAATCAATCACAAAGACCTAGCATTCAAATATTGTTGTTCAGCCTCGGAGTTCAAGAGTTTAGGTGCCTAGTGAGGTATCACTAATGCAAAACAGTTAGCATTAGCACTTAGCACTGAGCAGAAGCAATGCAAGTGATTATTTGATCCCTGACTTGCTGTTCTCATGCAAGTCAGGACAGTCCGCCAACCTGAAGACTGGGTGACTAGAAAATCCAGTCTGAAATCTGTAAGCCATGTCTAGTCTAACAGGTGGCACCTGCTATGATCTGGGGCTTTTGTCGCAGACTAGTCGTAAACACAACAGGGTGACAAGGTTTAGTCTTGTCTGATCCTGGTCTCAGAAACGTATAGTGCAGCAAGTCTTTTTCCTGTTGACACTATTAGATGTATATAAATATTGCATAGCTTGTTTGCATGTATTAAAGCCATCATTGGAATATACAGATATTAAAGATACAGAGTATTTTAATAAGCTTACACCATCTATTAGCTAGATGCCAATTGCTGCCCTGAGAGTGACCTCTTGTCATGTCCTGTATTTTGGAGCCTAATGCTCTTAGTTGCTGATTTAGTGTTGTAGACCTTGACACAGACTTATTCCGTGTTTAGAGCTCTTTTAGGTTCCTGTGAATAATAGGTTTTGAATTTGGTAATTGGATTAGGTAGGTGTTTGTACGCTCTGCCCTTTAGACCACAGCAGCACCATCCTTGACACGAGATGCTGAATAATCGACTGGATTTCTAATGGTCTTAGATTTCGACTGGAGGAGCCCATTACAGGGGATTACATTGACAGAGTAAGTAGTTGTTGTCGTCAGCGGAATTGAGAGCAAGTAATGACACAACAAGATCAATGCTTGGCAGTCAAAAAAAGACACCATTTTTGGATACCTGTGCTTCAAATCAGCCTTTAAATCAAGGCTAGTGCTCCCATGGGTACAGGAATTTCAGTACATGATATGCATGAATTGCTCAGCAGATCAATTGTCATTTACCTGTCAAGCTGAGAGACAATGAAAGATAGATGGATAGATAGATTCATCAACTCGTCTGGTCTGATCGAGACATTTGGTTATTCAATAGACAGGTGTTGTTTTGAGGGGCAACGAAGCAAGGCATATAGGCCTGTATTAGCCTAATTATAACTGGGCCATGGCCCATGTCTTCTTTTGACCAACACGCTGGTTTAAGCATTGTCCATCCCCTTAGGATTATGACTCTTGATCTCAAGAGGCTATGATTGGCTAAGGTTGTGTCCAGTGTGTCTATCTGTGAAGGGATCACGAGATGCCATTGACACTACAAATAGGGGCAGGAAAGGGCAAAGTAGCTCAGAGTTGAGGCATCTGTACCAACAGCAAGAGATACAGTAGCAGAACCCTAAGCAGTCAAAGGTAAGGCTCCAGCATGTGTGCCATGGTAATGTAGAGTTGAATTTGTATTTTTGAGGGGTCAAAAACAGTGCCCACTTCTTCCATACCAGTAGAAAGCTTTCAGAACTGCATACTGTGAACTAGGATCTATTTTTCTGTTTTGATCTCTATAGCTTTGTATTTAATTTGTCTTGCAGAAGTGCACAGTGATGAGTGTTCATTTATGGTAATACAGTTTTCAGAACCGGTTCTGCAAAGCCAGTATGGAGGTCATGATTTAAAAGGTTTTTATTACTTTTCGAGATCTTAACAGGTGTAGCTGGCTCCACCTGATCTGTTCACTTTTTATCCAGGGCTTCTCTTTGATGCCATCTGGTGTAGTGTGAGACTGAGAAAATTATCTTCAGACAGTCACTTGGAACTCAGGACCAAACATTTTAACCAGCTGAGACATATTCTTGCATACATACATGGCAAAGCTCAAAGCCACCAGCCATTAAATATGTACAAATTGGTTGTGAGATAGCATTGGCATTTTTGGTATATCTTCTTGTAATTAGAAATAGAACATTTGTGAACCCTTTCCCAGAGTCCTAGATGTAACTTCTGAATGGAGTCTGCGCTAAAGTCAATTAAGATTGACCTGGCAGCTTATTCTGAGTTTAAGAAGATTACTACTTAGAAGATGAAGACACAGGGAGTGATCATCCTAACTAGAGGATGCTCCTAATTTATTGTCAATGGGTTTATCCATTTAGAGAGAACCTGAGGTAATGTTGGGTGGATCTATGGATATTCTTTACATGGGGGACAAACAGGTTCCAGGCCCTGAGACAACTCTTTGACTCTAAGAGTTATTCGGTTTCAAAATTGTTAACAGCTTTTTTTGCTTCTTCTTTTCTGTTTCTATCATTTTTCAGGTTAAACCTAACCATGGAGTGGCTCATGGTTTCATTTGTAGCCCTACTTCTGGCCAGCCAAGTCTGCTCTGAAGAAATTCCTTATGAGCACCTTATATCTCAAATCCAGGCATGTCCTAAAGAATGCCACTGCCCACCAAGTTTCCCTAATGCTGTTTACTGTGACAATAAGGGTCTGAAACGCATTCCTGTCATCCCTCCCTACACATGGTACCTTTACCTCCAGAACAACCTGATTGATGTCCTGTCAGCTGATGCTCTGCGCAATGCTACACAGCTAAGGTGGATCAACCTAAACCGTAACAAAATCACAAGCGAAGGACTAGAGGCAGATGCTCTAAAGGCTATGTCCAACCTTGTGCACCTCTACATGGAAGACAATTTGCTTTCTTCCATTCCATCTCCTCTGCCAGCCAAATTAGAGCAGTTACGGCTCTCCCGAAACAAAATCTCAAAGATCCCAGCTGGTGTCTTCTCTGGAATGGACCGTCTCACCTTGCTGGATTTGCAAGCCAACAAGCTACAGGATGATGCAGTAACTGAGGTCAGTCTGAAAGGCCTCAACAACTTGATCCAGATCAACTTAGCAAAGAATCAGCTAAATACAATGCCCATTGGCCTACCCCCCACTACCACACAGATCTTTCTGGACAGCAACAACATTGAAAAGATTCCATCTGAATACTTTAAGGGTCTTCCCAAAGTGGTCTCTCTCAGGCTCAACCGCAATAAGCTGGCTAATGGAGGTATCCCAAAAAACGTGTTTAATCTTTCCAGCATCCTGGATCTACAGCTTTCTTACAACCAGCTTACAGAGATACCCATTATCTCTTCTGGCCTGGAGCACCTGCATCTGGATCACAATAAGATCAAGAGTAAGTTCAAAATCTAATTTCTGAACATGCACTATTGTACATATTGGCCTCCTTTGTAGTTTTGGGCAAAATTCTTTGGTAATTAGTTAAAAACAGGCCCCAACTGTTGCCCATTTCTGGACAAAGGTCACACTATGGTTGTATCCAAAGCATATGACTTCATGTTCATAACAAAGCAATTAGTCAATACATGCTTGGTTATCTCTAAAGACTTTATGGTGCATTTGGGAACCCATCTGAAACCAGTTTCCCAAGAAGCATCTTCATATGCAAAACACCACATTATTGACTGTTATTTTAATAATTTACTGATTGACTGGGCAGCAGGGACACCGCCTTAAGGCTCTGGCAAGCTTAATTTTCCATGTTCTGCTCCATCTTGCATGCAGCCATGTCAGAAACCTGATGACAAAAATGATTGCGTGCAGACATTGCAACATATAACTTTATCAGTAAGATGTATATTTTTTTATTGAATTTCCATAGGTGTGAATGGCTCTGACGTCTGTCCACCTGGTGCACTCGATGACTACCTTGATGAGAAGGCTCCACGTCTCCGTTACCTTCGCCTTGATGGTAATGAGATCAAACCCCCTATTCCACGAGACCTGATGATGTGTTTCCGTCTCCTCAGGGCTGTTGTCATATAAAGATGCCACACCATCTAGATACTCCAATCCATCTCATTTACCAGACCTGAAAATGTATGGAAACTAAAACACTTGAAAAGGATCCCAAAAAAAAAGGACTATCTATTTCCAAAGTCAGAAAATAATTATTAAAATGGCAAACTGCTGAAAAGACTAGTTAAGATTAGAATACATTTTACTGCGGGTCCAGTTTCACTTATGCTGGTCTAGTTCTGGACTAACAAGTGAAACTAATCTGATAAAGCTTTTGACCAAGAAAGCTGTGCTAAATAAGCTAGTTAAGATTGCTGATGGGGATTCCAGTATCCAAAATATGCCACATTCAGATGGTCTCCTTTTTTCTTTTCAGCAGGGTAGAAATTCACAAGACTGGTTCACATTTGCATTTATAGATGGTTTCTTCTGACTGTATTGTACAACCACTGTGCCTTATTAAAAACTAGCAGGCCTGCATTGTGCTGTTAAACGTTCTCTATAATGAAGAGAGCTCCAAAACAATTTCCTAGTTTGCAAGTAATGCAATTTCCCCATCCTATGCAAAAGGGAAATTTTTTTTTTTTACCTCACAACACCATTCTGGTGTGTATTTGGATGGAAGAGTTGAGATCTGATTATGGAGACAAATTTTCGGTAGGGTGGTTTGTTTGACTTTATTGAATGCATGGATACTTTTAGTAACAACAGCACCAAGAGAAAATTGACTTCCAATTGTTGCTTGCCTCTGTTAAAGCTGTACTGACATGTAATATTTTTAAAAAAAGCAAATTTATTTCTACTTTTTAATATCTCTTTACATCTTTGTACAATCAATATTTCAATATTCAATCAGTATTAAATGTGACATTAGTATTGAGAGAAGCAGCCTCTTTGAACAGAGAGATGTACTGAGAGCTGTTTAAATAATTAATGTATAAATATAGTTCCAATTTAGCAGATGACAACGGTACTACCAGTGAACCTTCTAGACTGTATTTTTCTCTAGGGTATACAATTAATGTGAATATTCTTTTTCAACGCACAAATGTGATTTTTTTTTAATGTTTTTATTTACCAATGCAAACTGTGAGAACCATTAGAATTGTCAGAGGTGAAATATAAGATGAGATTAACTTTTGTTTGGTGTTCTTGATTAAACTGGTTTCAATCGTCTCTGCATTGTCACTAATTCATTTGTCAAAATAGAGCATCCTAGCAGTTAACCTCCTTATAAAGGAATAGTTTTAAATCATATTTATATCTTTTGCGGTAGAAATAACCAACTTAAAACCATTTTTTTGTTGGTGAAAATACTAGCGGCCTAAGACTTTTGCACAGTACTTTATCCACAAGCAATGTATTCTTCTACAATAATGTAACTTGTGATTAGACTTGTGAATTATTTAAATTACCACTCAGTTTTTGCTAAACATTCAGTTCCAGCAAAAGCAATTTCCCTCTATTAAAGCGGTTTGTTTAAGATTTTCAGATGTATTACAAAACTTCTCATGAGAATGTGGTGTCTGAGAAACATCTTTATGGTCCAAGAGCTTTGTGGTTACAAAAACCCTTTAAAACAAAACAGTGTGTAACTAAAGACTCTAGAACATTTACTTTTAATTATTTATACACTTCTAAAAAACAGTGAGTGTACAGTACCTGGGTATCAGTTGAAACAATAGCTTCATTTATTCTGCAATGCCTGATGCATATATTTTGGTTCCATCAGTTATGCTGACTTTAGACATACTGACCGTATTGCATTAAGTCCTCCACCACACAGTGCAGGCTTGTGCAGCTTAAATTGATCGTGCAACTAAATGGATTTCCTTGGCACTATCCAGTGGGTTTGCACGGATGTTGATGCAATGCATGCTCCAGCTATAGAACGTTCTGGTGCATTTGGTGTCCCTTTTAAGCTCAAATATAAAAAAAATAATTTGTTAATAATTAAATAAATAGCTGCACATTACATTTAATTAAACATGGCAGAAAGTACATAAAATAAATATGTTTGCACACTCATAAATGTCACATATAATCAAACGAAGTGAGATTAGTGGTTAGTAAAACTGCCAGGGACATGCAAACATGTCAGTGAGACTGAAACAAAATGCAGTATGTGTCAGATGTTATTTAAAGATCTGAATAGCTTGAAAGTCCCAGTCCTTAACAGACTGATGCTGGATTTTTATTTCATGTGACTCTTTGATATTTGATTACCCAGTTGCAGAAAAAGAGAATTAGTATGGAAAAATAGACTGAGGCCTGTAAAAACATCCCTCTGAACATGAAGCAGGCACTTGTACGGCACTTCCTGATAGGTTTTCTGCAGTGCATCTCTGCACAGAGAAACTGCGCATGGTTGTAGAGTTTTAGCACCAAATCCTGGCGCCGTGCAGAATGGAGGCCTTTTCTGCACTAACAGAGGAGCCTCACAGAGGGCCCATTGTGCGCCAGGGCCAGGCAGATCCCACCATGAAAGCAGAGTATCCCTCACGCTCACCTCAGGAAAAGGAAGACAAATATCTCATACTTAGGACTGAATACGTTATGTGTCTCTTCAGGGAACAAAAAAGAAAGATGGTTGTAAGGGATTAAAGGATTTTCGCAGCTGGGGGTCTGTCAGTGTGCAAATTGTGTGTCTGTTTAGTGTGTGTGTGTAAGATGCACTGTGGTATGGGGTGGGCGCTGCTCTAGATGTGACCAAAACTCGATTTCTCCCGTTTCTTAGTCTCACTTCTTACCTTCACACATACGGACAGGTAGGGCACACGGGCCTGGGAGTGTGTGCACACGTACACGTCACACTCACCCTGAAGCATCCACACACAAGATACACAGTGACCCATTGCCATTGGCCAGGCCCACCAACCCTCTGCCTGTCCGAGCTGAAGAACAGGACCATTTGGGAAAGGAGGAGAAAGAGGTAAGGGTTCTACTGTATGTTCTTCTATATGCTGCTGCTGTGCTTTAGAGCAGGGACTGGACCTAAGGGTTTCTTGGGTCCCTTCTGCTCCTTAGTCTTAGTGGTACTTGGCCAAAGAGGCTAGGCTAAAAAAGCTCAAATGTAATTCACTGGCTGTACTGGGGTTTTTAATTTTTTATTTACTTAAATGCTTTTTTTTTTTTTTTTTACAGTTTTGTCTTGTTACACGCCATGGTCTTTATTAATCTTGCAGCTCTTGTCAAAATAATGCACATTTGCTAAGTTAAAATAGTCCAGGTACACATGACTTTCTTTACTAAGGTAATCCTTTTTTTCCCCCTCCTATTTTTGTTTGTGGGTTTTTGGCTTAATTATATAATACTTCCATCATCTTCATGAATTTTCTTGCAATAATGACAGTATTGTTGAAACTTAAGTGGGTTAACAGGAGATCTATGTGGTGATGTTAGCAATGTATTTGTGTGTTATTGGTCTTACTTGGTTTGTGGGGTTTGACTGATGTTTTAAAGGTTTTTAATTGATTTTTAAGCTTGACCAATAATAAAATGACTGTTCACTGAAAATGTGATAGAAGAGCTGTAAATACTGCTACAGACAAGATATGTTTGATCATTGGAAATGTGTTCAGGTCAAGTGCCATATTATAGAAACTTCCAAAAAGAATTTCCGAATCGCCAAATAGATGGAATTTAACAGATATTCACCTAATATGTGTGTAATTAAGCTAAAGTGTGTGTATATATTTATGCAATTTGACTTATTGGAGATAAATAAGTCATAAATTTGGCAATATTGGCAGGACCACTAGTGAAGAAGGAACTGTAAAATCAATGAGTATGTGGAATGCTGTCGGGTAGAGCCAAAAAAAAAAATGGGATCGCTAGCTCTCTCACACACATACTCATACAGCGTCTATGCACTGCAAACACTGTTGAGAGTGTGTAAAAGCCGAGCTCTGTATGCAGTATAGTCCCTCTTTCAGCATTTCCCAGCTGAAGCTGTCAGGCACTGGTACACTGAAGCTTCACTGTAAGACAATTTTTCTTTCATAGATACAGACTGAACTAGTTTGCGAATCTTATCGATATCACCAATATATAATCTCTGTTCATGATGTGATGTTATGTGATGGCATGTGTTGATTGGCTGTCAGAAACCCACAGGGAACTGATTTATGACTAAAAATGCAGCGGTTTCTAGAGTGCAGCTGTGCCCCAAAATAGTCTTTCATGGAGAGTTAATTGGATGTGTGTGTGTGTATGAAAGAGAGAGATAGAGGGAGATCGTAACTCATTGCCATGCTGTCCACAAACCTCGGTGGAATTTTGAACTTGAGTGTAGAGTCAGACACTCATAAAGGGGCTCTGTCAGAGTTCTCCCTCTCTTTTTCTCTCCGTCTCACCCCGAGGACCAGAACTTGGTCTGCCCATCAAGTACACCCAGATCTTCCTCCACTTTAGCTGGTCATTGCTTTTCTGTGAGCCTCTTATCATTCATATATCTCATACATTTCATATATAAAATTCTAATGACTTGTGGAGAAAAAATAGCATTCTGGGTTTGACAAAATATGAAAACGAAATATGGACTTTGTTCGTTATTAAGAATGTTTGATTAGGACCATGTGGAATCTAATTCCAGACTTTTATCCAGTCAGCAGAACTTCCCACCAAAATCAGCACAGAAAATTGAAAAAACATCTGCAGATTTCCTCTGGGTCAGATAATGACAATGTGAAAATGATGTATTATATTCTTTCAATATGTATGTATTTATAATAGATAATTTACCCACACTCTTAAAAATAAAAGAGGGGTTTGCAGCAGTCCCATATAAGTCCCATTTCTGATTTCCAGACAAACTTTTTTGTGCACAGTTCCTTTTTTTACTAATTATGAAGAATATTCAATGATTTAAGTGAACCTTTTGTGCAAATTTAAATGTTCCATGGATGGTAAAGTTTCTTCATGGAACCATATAGAACATTTGAATGAACTTTTACATAACACGCAACATTACAAAAATGTTATATTGTTTAAAAAGAAACCTTTTATGATGTCAGGAATCTCACCTGTGACCTTTCCACTTTAATGCACAAAGCAGTCATTGAGTGCATTCAAGATGGCTGCTGGGTTAGGTGATGACTTCTTGGCTCTTGCAAGTGAGTTAAAGACTTTAGAGGTTTATATTTCAGTATTACTGGCTGTCTAAATCCTAGTAATGAACACTGAGTTATCCAACCTTAACAATTTGAGTCCTGTAAAATAACTTTATACCACGGAGAGACTGTAAATGCAAGGAAGGTAACAATAGACTATTGATCAGAATTTAGCATTTTTGCTGCGATTTTTATGTACCTCAAAAATACATGTGTATGTGTGTGTGTATATGTTTAAATATATATATATATATATGTGTGTGTGTGTGTGTGTGTGTGTTTTATCACAAATACAAGAAATTTTGGTGGAAATAAAGAGTGAAAAAGTTGGTTGGCTCATGCGCCAATTGTTCGCCCATACTAAGATGGTGGCTTAGTACAAATATGTCGCTATAATGTATAATCTCTCACCAGACATTAATCCATCTGATTCTGTGTTTAGCAGGAAGATGGTAACGCTGAGGTTGATGTGGGGACTCCTGGTCCTGTGTGTGGTGGCAGCCTCTCCCCGCAGATACGTCCGACAAGCTGATCCAGAAAACTACGACGACAACAATGTGGATTTAGAACGAAATGTGGATAACGATGATGTCTATGACTATTACGATGGAATTGATGAACCACAGGTGAGAGAGTCATTCAAGAATATCAGAAGGACCCCATTTTTGCAGCTTTACTTTCCATAAATGAGTATTGCATTAGCACACTCTTTCATGCCAAACAAGTAACAGTACTGTTTTCCAATATATAAGTGTTTCAAATCAAGCCTTATTCATATTTGGACCTTGATTGCTGATTTCTTTCTCTGCATATTCGTTAGTTTCCTCCAGTCTGTTTGGATGGCTAATGTTCAAGCATTGGACTTTGTTTTAATTGTCATGCAGGAATGTATTTCAGCAGTTTTGCTACGGGGGATGACAACTTTTCATTTGCTCTGCTGATCCAAATGTTCCTGAGGATAATAGTATCCAGCTATGTCAGTTTTGGTTTATGATTTCCATTTAGAAACTGGTTTTAACCCAGCTGCTGTGCTTCAGGGTCGGTCACTGAGGGCAGGCTGGGCCTGTATTTACTCATCCTCTATGATTTTTTAGATTAGTGTTCGGCTGTAAATACTAATTCTCATCCCTTCTCACTGAAGCGAAACTTCGTAAGAGCGCCATTTTCAGTAAAATTCCCATTTATGATACAAAGCTGTCAGTGACATACTTTATCATTTGCACTCAAAGGTTAGTTTTTGTTCTTGTACGTTGTTCAAAGAACTACTTGTGAACATACCGGTGCGGCAAAGTTCAGTGTGTTAGACTGATTTATCATTCTTTTTTTAATGTAACAAATACTTTTCTTGGACAAATCATCAGCATGATGGACAGACCAGATGTTGTTGAATGTAAAATGTTCTCAGCTGAATTTTCCACTGGCACAACCTTCTGGAATGAGAGGCAGACACTGGCATTTTTTACTGTACTCAATAATCAATAGTTGTGTGACCCTAGTCATATTTGTACTTATAGATGTTTTTATTCGAGTGGCATTTTTTGGCTAGATGCACGATAACATCATCAAAGGTAGCTCAAAGCATCTAATAAAAGTTTTTGCCATCATTTCCTAAGTTGCATACTAGCGGCATCCACAATTAAAATATTTTAGTTTTAAAGGAATGTTTTATTTAAGAACATTAATTTGGGAATGTTTCACTTAATGTTGTACATATTTACAAGCTTGATTCAATGAAATGTTGTGCACTGAGGTTTGATAGCCTGAAGTTAAGCTGTGGGTATGAAGAAATGTATTTAGTAAAACAATGAGACAACAACACCAGTTTATCATTTTTAGCATGGGAAGAAAAAGTTGGGCTCAAACTATGCTTGACTGGCACAAACCAAGATGGGTTTTAGAAGAATTATATTGAAGCCAAGAGACTTAACATGATCCTGATGTGAATGTTATATAGTTAAACCCACAATCAAAAGCACACTTGTGAGTTATAACACATTTCCCTTGTGTAAGGCTCTTCATTTTCAGCTCTTCAGGATATTATGAATGTTTCATGAAGTGTGGGAATGTTTGTTGTTGTTTTTTGTCCCTCACCATAATTATTATTATTAAGAAATGAACTGTTTCTCTTCTGTGTTAAGAGTAACTGTTTCAGAAATCTTAATCTAACATTTTTTGTAACTGAATACATGTTGAGACTGTTTTTGAGTAATTACAAGTCGCTTGTACATGTAAGAGTGCTTGTAAGGCTCATGTCTGTGTAAATGCATGTATGAACAGGGATATATAATGTGTGCAGGTGTATTTATATTACTCTCATTGGAGTGACTGCTGAAATGTTGTTCATGATGCCATGTGAATCTTGGCCTCTAATGGTTAGACCTTCAACAGAAAGCATGAGGGCATACAAGCCTGTATGTGTCGTTGCAATATAATGTTTAGGAATTTCCTATGCTATATATGGGTAGTAATTTCCCATGAGGGTTTATGGGTTCCATCCACAGAACATTTAAATTTGCACAAAATGTTCATTTAGATCATTGAATATTCTTCATAATAAGAAAAAAAAGGAACTGTGCACAAAAAAAGTTCTTATGGAAATCTTGTCCTCTCATGAAAAAACAAATCGTCCAGTTTAACTTTCAAACTTATGTACGCTTCTTTAAAAAAATCATCTTTTGTCTACCCTTTCTGACAAAGGAACAAAATGCTGACAGGCTTGTGAGTCACGGGCCTGGCTGCTGTAGAATAGATTTTGGAAGAGGTTCCAGAAAGCTCTCGTGCATCCTGGTATCTGAGTCACTAGCACTGTTTATTGCTGTACACATTGTTGATTCTTCTCAGCAAATCCCTTTAACCTTGTGTGTTTGGCTAGGTTTTTGTATGAAAAGCAAGAATATTCTAAGCAAGGTCTCTCAGAGGCTTGTTTTACCACCCTCAGCATAGCATTTTGACCATTTGCTATTATACATGACTGTCGACAAAACTAATAGTGTAGTGCATTTGAATACAATAAAACAATTTTGTGAGACATCTGAGAGACATCTCTGGAGTTCATTCAACACTCTGGAAAGAAGACATGGACAAATATGTATTTTTCTGCTACCATGTATGTCTTGGTTCCACAAGGACCATTTGTGGAGAATTGCAGCTGCTTGCAGATGAGACTGTGAATGGTTTCACAGCTCCCCACTCTGGATTGTAGTGGAATCGAATACAAAAAAGCTGATAAAACTAGTGATCATAGGAACATAGGAGTGAAAGAAATAAAAATGGATTGTTTTAAAAATCAGCACATCAATTTGATCAGTAATTTCTCTCACACCTTACAACAATTAGCATATATAAGGAAAAGGATGACTTTGAAAACTTTGAATGCATAGGGTGATGCACGATAAAAGCCTACTCTTTTTCAATGGGACAGCCATTTGCTGAGTCACACCTTTTACTGAACCTCAAAACTTCCTGTTACAATCACTTCAGTACTACTGTGTCTGTAATTTTTAAAATGATATGTGGTGGGAATTAGATCAGTATTGCTCAAGGCTGTTCAGTACCACTCGTGGAGGGCAAATATCCTGCAGATTTTAGTTCCAATCTGCCCCAACAAATCTACCCTGAACATTGTAGTCATCCTCCAGACTTTGATTAGTTGTGTTTAATCAGGGAAGGAGCTAAACTCCATTTTACAGTGTTTATTCCAGGAGCAACACTGGATACCTTACCAGACTGAGATAATTATGTTCTGCTTGTTTTCTGGAAAAATAAACCTTGTTGGAGTTTTTAACATAAAAAAAATGAGTATGGTGTACTGACCTAAATATTTCTTGCAGATAGAGATTGGCACCTTGAGTCCTGATGAGGACATTGATCCTTCACATCATGCCTCATTGGAGGAAGAAGAAGAGGATCATGTGGAACATGAAGATCGGAGGACAGTTGAGGGGAGAGAGGACAAGGAATTACCCATAAAGCCTCAGCTTATTCCATCAGGCTCTGGGGAGTCTGGGACTCTGATGGGCCCTAGTGCACAAGGAGGTCTGTACTATGCATGGACAAATGTTACTAATTGTCATAACCAGCCTGACAACCATTTCATCATGCTGTCATTCCATTTAACTGGCAATTTGATTGGTTAAATGTGTTTTAATAATTTAACTTGCTTTTTATGTGCATCATGTTCAGATCATCACTCATAGTGTTTACTGAACCAGTCCATATGGTATGGTTCTAAGTGTAATTCTAATTCTAATAACTGTTCTAACACCTAACCTTGTCTTGAACAAGAGGAGGAGCTTCGTCTGACGCCCATTGACATCCTTCAGATTTCTGGGGACATTTCGGGTTCTGGTGACTTGAGCTCTGGAGATATACTTGATGCCAAAGCGTCTGGTTCTGGGGAGCATTTGGGCTCTGGAGGTTCAGGGGCCTCTGGTGAAATATCAGGTTCTGTGGACTCAGAGGACCCTGGTTCTGGAGTCTCTGGGCTTTTTGGTTCAGGCATAATATTGATCTCAGGTGGAGGTCAGTACTCAGGACTTTGGTTTGCCTTTTTATATTTACACTGTCAGGACAAAATGCTTTAAAACAGTATCTTTATGGGTACAATAGCTTGTCACCTTGTGCCTTATATCCCTTTAAACGGAGTATATTGGATGTCCCTTTAGATTTTTTTAAATAGTATAGCTTGAGAGGATTCTTGATTCAGCACAATGTATTTTTCTGTGTAATGGTCTCTGCCTGTTAGACCTTGCTGGGTTTGGGATTTCCTGAGGATTTTAAAGCAAGGAATCAATCAATAATTCACAGCCATTTAAATGTTTTTTATCAGTTAAAATGTTGATCCAAAAGTGGTAACTCATAATTATTGCCAGCACTGCTGTTATCTCCCATTTATTTTTGAGGAGGCTAATTTTTTCTTGCCACCCCACCTTGTCTCTCACAAGAGGAGGAGCTCCACTTGCCCCTTGAAACCATTCCACACGAGACCTCTGGGGATTTTGAAGAGTCTGGAATCTTTTGGGAGTCTGGAGGTTCTGCGTTACCTGAGTTGTCAGGAGAGCCTTCAGCCTCTGGGGTTCCGGATGGATCTGAAGAGCCTGTGGCTTCTGGGGTTCCTGAGGTATCACAGGAGCTTGGGGCCTCTGGAGTACCTGAGCCGTCAGGAGAATCTGAGACCTCTGGGGTACCTGATCTTTCAGGAGAATCTGAGACCTCTGGGGTACCTGATCTTTCAGGAGAATCTGAGACCTCTGGGGTACCTGAGTTGTCAGGAGAATCTGGGGCCTCTGGGGTACCTGAGGTGTCAGGAGAATCAGGGGCCTCTGGGGAACCTGAGGGGTCAGTACTATCTGGGGTTCCAGAGGCGTCTGGAGAGCCTGTGATCTCTGGGCTGCCTGAGACATCTGGAGAGCTAGTGATCTCTGTGCAGCCTAAGGACCCTGAAAAGCCTGGACCCTTTGATGGTATTGAAGAGTCTGGTGGCCCCAAAGAGTTTAAAGGGTCTGAGGACACTTGGGAGTCAGGAGAGTCTGGGAGCCTAGAAGAGTCTGGGGTGACTGAAGCCCCAGTCGTCACCACTGAAATATTAATCCCTGACTTAGATGAAGGTTAGTACCATGATATCAATACTATGCACTTCTATAAAATATGGTAGTGTTGCTTACTAGAGTAATTTTTAGAAGAATAACTCAGACAAGCTTAGCAAGAGTTATGATCACCATTGAACTTATTGTTGCACCCATCAATTCTAGGCTCTAAGCAATCCCCGATATTATTCCCTCTGTGACACTCATATAGTTTATTTAATTGTCTGACCTTGGCTAAATGTGTGTTCACTTGCTTTGGTGTGCATTATAACAATAACAATCATTATTAACTTATCAGTGTCAGTATTACTCACAGTCTGTCCTGTTTCATTGTTCATGTGCTAATCTTTCTCCTAACACCTTCATGTTGTTGTGTTTAACAAGAGGAGGAGATACTCCTAACTACCCCGGCCACTCCCTTTGAGGGCACTGGGGGTGATATAGGGTCAGGGATACCTGACACAAATAGAACAGGTCAGTATTTCACTTGAATCATTCTGAAGGCAATTAAAATATTTCATAATATGTATCCTCAGGAGTTCTAAGACCTTTTCAGTGTACTATCTAATGAAGTTCTGTTGCTACCAGATGTACCTACATATCACTATGAAATTCTGTTCTGCAAGGGGGTGTCCAATTCTGCCCCTGGAAGGCCACTATCCTGTAGAGTTAAGCTAAACCTGCCTGGAAGATTTTTAATCCTCTTGGACCTTGATTAGTTTAGGAGTGATTATTTGGGTAATAGAACAAAAAGGGGGTTTCACACCAGAGGAACCATTTCTTAGTTCCTAGAACTACTGGTGGACGTTCCCGCTTTTTGGCAGAGCTAGGAATGTATTTAGTTGGAGGATTAGAGTAGGGTCTAAAACAGTTCTATAGAAGCTACCAGTGATGTACATGTACGCCATGAAGATGGAAAACAGTGATAACGGCATTAACCTGTTGTCTTTAGTGCTGTGTAACGCTACAAGATTTTCATGTTCCTTCAATTGTGTAAACCGTGCATTTTCATTTCATGTCCCTTTTCACAAAACACACGACACACAACAAAAACAACAGGGATCATGGCATTTTCCATTTACTGGTTGTTGACAATTATAAATGCTGAGAATAAAGACATTGCGCCTTCAGCCTTCAGCCTTCAGCCTCTGGGGTTCCTGATGGATCTGAAGAGATCTGTCGCTTCAGAGTACCCATCGCTGTTGTAAGTGAAGACCAGACAATGGCCCAATAGAGAATTTATTTTCTGCAGGAACCACCCTGCTGTCTATTTCTTAGAACTACAAGATGCAAAAGTGCCTATTGTCTGCACTAAAGTGGCACTCTGGGAGCAGAATTGGGCATCTCTGTTGTACCTTATACAGACTCAGGACTCCCCTAAAGGATATGATACAAAATTGCAAAAACTATTTACCTCATGTCTTCCAAAGAGGCAGCCACTGGAATATGCATCAGTACAGTTTCTGTGTTTTAATATGTATTTGTGTTTTGTCCTCTGAATATCACCTGTTAATTTGGTGGTAAGGTATGGGTACCTGTATGCTCTGCACCTGCCTGGTCGGATCTGTGTATTGTGATGACCTGAAGCTGGACCGTGTTCCTCCCCTATCCAAAGAAACCACTCATTTCTATGCCCGCTACAACAAAATTGCTAGGATCGGCAAGTCTGACTTCGCCAACCTGAGTATGTGTTTCATCAAAGGGGCAGTCAAAGTTTTAATCATGTCACAGTTAAATTCAAGTGAATATTTAAGCAGAAACCTGCATTACCTTTTTTTTCTAGCTGAATATCTGGTTTCTACATCATATTTAGACAGCAGCTTGTCTGGTAACATTTCATAACCAGCTTTAGCAACATTTGATAGCATTAGCTTGATGCTGAAATGTGAATTTGATGTTTTCATGACCTTTACTGAATGGACTTTTGTCTTCTTTGCTGTTTGTAAAGACAAATTAAAGAGGATCGATCTGACTAGCAATGGCATTTCCAGAATTGATGATGATGCTTTCTTTGGCCTTCCTGCTCTGGAGGAGTTGGTATTACGAGAGAATAGCATTAGACAACTTCCTGCTCTGCCACCCTCTATGACCCTTATTGATGCCTCTCTCAACCAGCTGGGCAGCACTGGCATTCAGAGAGAAGCTTTCAAGGTAAAAAGCAATAATGTGGAGTTTAATAACAAAGCATTATCCCACCTTTTCAACGCTTTTCCTGCTTAGTGTTCCTTGATCCTGTGACAGCCTACTGTCCACTCTTAACTAGATGTCTTGAACGTACCTTAGATAATTTTGTTTGACAAGATTGTCATCAGCTCATGTTTTCTGTTTACAGGACATGCCAGGGCTACTTTACCTTTACTTGACAGACAACAACATAGACCACATCCCGGTTCCTTTGCCTGACAGTCTCCGCTCTCTGCACCTACAGGTACCTGTACTCCCACCTCACTAGTGCCACCTTGTGGACATCTATGGCACTTGCCATCTAACTGAAACGTTGACATTTGTGCATAGATTTTAATTTAAAGAGCTACTTTAATTTGAAGTAGTCTTCCTGGTGATCTGCATAGTGCTCTTTAATGAACATCGACATCATCGCTGGATGCTACATTGAAAACCTTCTCTGCTTTATCTTTCAGAATAACAATATCCAAATGATGCATGAGGACACCTTCTGCAATCCACATGACTTGAATTACATCCGCAACGCTCTTGAGGACGTTCGCCTCGATGGTAATCCCATCAACCTCAGCAGAACCCCACAAGCCTACATATGTTTGCCACGTATCCCCGTTGGTGCCCTTATTTAAGCAGAGAAAACGCACACTCAAATGCATGCGTACAAAACTCACACGTATGCACATGCATCAAAACTCCTCTGTGCGTACCTCTCTTTTTTTTTTACTTTGGGCTCAAGCAAACACTTGGATATGAATGGCTGTCTTTAAAGGAGGTTGGCATAAATACATAAACTCACACTCTCACAGGAGTTCTGGTGGACACTTCCAACTCTACGCTGCTTGTGTTTCTACCTTTTTAGACAGTGCATACTTTTCATAATGTAGGTGGTATGTAATCATACCTGGATTTATGACGTCTCAAAAACACATACGTGTCTAGCCTCATAAACAATCTCTTTTAGAGAAACAGAGACCCATGCATAACTCAGAACGTTTTTTTTTTTAATTTTATTTATCAAATACTAATGAACCTTGTCATTAATTTACAAGTGCAAATATGAACAAAACCGCACAAAACCCCCCTTTTTATGTGCTGTACTGGTTGCCTGTCTGGGGTTAACTGCAATAGCCAGCCTGAATTGTTTAAATGTGTTTGTTTTGTAAATGAAATATTGTTAATATTCATATAGAATTTAACAAATGTTTATCGTAATTAGCATAAACTAATTGAAGCTGGCGCTCAATGAACCTTTTGAAAGGTAAATTTGACTAATGCAATAAAAGAAGCATTTTAACAATTAATTTTCTGTAAAGTCTGTATTGTAATATAAATATATATAAGCTGTTTTTTTTTTTTTATTATACAAGAACTGCAATACGTTGGTATATCACAATTCAAGCTGTTGTTATGACCAATGGCCTTCAAAATGAACATTTCCGAACTGTCCTATTGGCTGAGGGGTTTGAGAATGATTGGGGGGATGGGGGGTAAATATTAGCTCAGCATTGTGTGTTTTGTATGGAAATAATCACACCTGAATAAAGTTTTCTGATGACCTCTCCAAAACAGAGGTGGCTTAACGTTTTCATTCTTGCTTCAAAGGCATGAAAGCAACACTTACCGCTCTCTTAAACAAGCATAGCTATTAACATTACAAAACCAATCACTGTAACACAGCACAATGCACTTCTAGCAACAGAAAACGGCTTTACTTCAAACAGAAGGTGTACAAAAATAATGACATATACATAATGGGTCCCGTTCAGAACATTTAGTTCCATTTTAGAAGTTCTCAATGAGCTTTTCAAACAGGTTGAGGAATTTCTGCCTCCTCTCTAAGGAAGCCGGTTCCATCACTAAGGGAATTGAGGTATCAGTTTCTTCTTTATTATCGTTTAGATTAGCCGTCTGCTCCCCTCTATCCGTTCCATGCTGTTGCTCTAGGATGGCACGCTCTCGTTCAAGCTTTGCTCTTTCTCTATCGAGAATCGCTCTTTCCTTTTCCAGCTGAGCTCGGATATACTCCACAGAGGCCCTGTCTCTTTCCACAGCAGCCTTTTCTCTCTCCAGAGAGGCCCTGTCTCGGTCCAATGCTGCTAGTTCTCGTTCCACTCCCGCTCTTTCTCGATCTAAAACCATCTTTTCCCGCTCCAGGACCATCCTCTCGTACTCAATAGCAGCTTTGTCACTCTCTAGAATGGCCCTCTCGTGCTCCATCTCGTCCCTGTCTCTGTCCAGCTCTGCCCTGTCTCGCCCCATCTCCTCAGACATCATGTCATCCTCTTCGACGAACAGCTCGATCTCGCTTCTGTCCGGCTCCCGCGCTCTCTTGCTCCTCCTGCGCGTGGTGTTGTTCGGGCGATACTCGCTGTCGTCGCCCACTGTTGAAGTGTCTAGAGTGACTTCACTTCCCGCGAGTCTACCCTCCATGGCATCGTCCATGAGGGAAAACCACGGCCAGTTAGTGGGGTTCACCGAGACGCCAGGTGGGGGATTCTTCAGTTCCTGTTACACACAAGGCACACAGATAGAAAAAGCTTGAGTGGTGAGCAAACAGAGGGCACACTCATGCAGATTAGGGCTGTAGAGTGTAATAACACAGTATAATGTTCACAATTATGTGTAATTAATTATAATATCAATATGTAATGGCATTTAATGAAGTTTAGACATTGACATTTGTGACCCTGGACCACAAAATCAGTAGCACAGGTATATTTGTAGCAATAGGCAACAATACATTGTATGGGTCAACATTATTGATGTCTTTTATGCCAAAAATCATTAGGATATTAAGTAAAGGTCAAGTCCCATGAAGCTATTTTGTAAATTTTCAACCCTAAATATATCAAAACTTAATTTTATTTTTGTAAAATATGCATTGCTAAGGACTTATAAGATAACTTTCTTAATATTTAGTTGATATTTTTTTACCCTCTGATTTTCAAATAGCTGTATTTTGGCCAAAAATTGTCCAATCCTATCCTACATAAGTGGAAAGCTTATTTATTCAGTTTTCAGAAAACTAAAACAATTATTTACCCTTATGACTGTTTTGTGGTTCAGTGTCACATTTAATTAATTTGTGTAACTTTAATTAATGTTATGTGTATTTATATAATACATTTGTGCACCATACCTTTTATATAAGTTATTTATATTGTAGTATATATTTTTCCTAATTATATATATAATTATAATAAGGTTTTTACATTCTGATTAT
>JAUMHQ010042319.1:0-10215 GCA_032361165.1 Enteromius paludinosus | reverse complement strand
TGCAAACAAGCCTTCCTTTGCATGGCAAAATATAATATTTCTTATACAACATGTAAGAAGGGTCAGACATCGTTTTTACTGACAGGCTCTGCTATTTTTTCATATAACGTTACACATTGAAAACTTTGCTCACGTTTATTGTGTTAACTATAATAAGGCAGTCGCATAACAAAGTATGTTGGCAATAACATAAATGAAAGCACACAGTGTTTGGAGAAGATTGCTGGAAAATATGACATCTATAATATGTTTGTCTATAGCTTACTGCAGTTCTAGCCATGGTTCAGCTGCGCGCGGCAAACGCTGCCAGTGTGAAAACACAAACGGTGCGCGCTGCTTACGCCCTGTTAACGCGTGCAGTGTGAAACCGGCGTAAGAAACTGGATCCTGACACAGCACTCCGGAGTAGGTGAGACGTAAACGTCTCAAAGGGGGAATATGAAGATTTTTATAGATCTTATTAACTGAAATATAGAGGAATTATATCCACTATTAAGTTTACCCCAAGTTATGTCCAAGAATGGGCCCCTTGTCTTGGAATGATAGAATATAGAATCTATATGTCCCCCCCCACCCTTAGTGTTTTCTCTAATGACCCTTGAATAACAGGTTTTTGTGTGCAAGGACTGTATAAAAGGCCACCTTAGCTGGAGTGAAAACAGGCTTCTTCAGAGATTTCTCCGTGGAAGGCTCGGCTTTTGGTTTTGTCACGACAAAATAAAGGTCTAGCTTTTTGGCATCAGAACCCAAGTCTTCAGAGTGTTATTGCTAAGAGGAGAAAAGGGAAACCACAACACTGTTCATTCCATGAGGATGGCACTCCACTCTTAGTCTTTGGTGATTTTAACATTCATCTGGACAAACCTTATGCTGCAGACTTTCACCCACTAATAGCTTCATTTGATCTTATCCGCCTTGTTACTTCTAGCACTCACAAATCAGGCGACCAACTCGACCTAATTTACATACGCAACTGCACTGCAGACAACATTCTGGTTAAACCCCTTCACATCTCTGACCACTTCTTTACATGTAACCCATCTCTTACTTCCAGTATTCCTCCAAAACCTCTACCAGTTACCTTCAGACGTAATCTACGCTCCCTCTCATCCTCCCATCTTTCTTCTGTAGTGTCCTCCACTCTTCCCTCTACAAACCTTCTCATCTCTGGACATTAACACAGCTACCGACACGCTATGCTCCACCTTAACCTCATACCTTGACGATACATGCCCTCTCTCGTCTAGGCCTGCACGGGCCACCCCTCCCAACCCCTGGCTCTCTGATGTTCTCCGGGAACATCAATCCAAACTCAGGGCAGCGGAGAGAAAATGGCACAAATCCAAGGATCCATCTGACTTGTTGACAATGTATCAGTCTCTGCTTTCATTCTTCTCTGAGCAAGTCCATACTGCAAAATCCACATTCTTCCACACCAAGATCAACAACGCTCCAGACACACGTAACCTCTTCATAACATTCAACTCGCTCCTCCCACCAACTGCTGATGATTTAGCTACTTCTCTGGCAAAACTGCAACTATCAGCAGACAGTACTCAGCTCCACGCATACAGGAACTAACACAGACAACATGCACTGCTAACACTGCACTCTTCTCCTTCTGTCCTCTCTCGGAGGCAGAAGGATCCACATTTCTCCTCTCCAGCCATCCTACATCATGCCCTCTAGATCCAATCCCTTCTCCAAGAAATCTCTCCCATACTCTTACCAGCACTTACACACATCAACACATCTCTCCTCACAGGCACTTTCCCCACTGCATTCAAGCAGACTCAGTGCACAGTGACTGTTTGCTTAATCAGTTTAATAGACTTTATTATTTTAGACATTTTTATTTCAGTTTTTTTATTTAATCATCCTTGCATAATCATCATGGACGGCGATCGCATTCTTTCGCAACAAGAGCGCATAGAGCTCATGCTGAGCTCCTTGGACGTGCATGTACAAACGCGCGGGGGCCAGTGTGCTATGTTACAGCAAATATTAGATAGCTATCCTGACGATGCTTTTGTCATCGACCCAACCGTAATTGCTATGATCAATGATGGCAATCTTTCGCAACAAGGAGCATAGATCTCATGCAGAGCTCTTTGGACGCTCACATAGAAAACGCACAAGGATCGAAGTGCGATGCTACAACATCAATTAGATAGATATACAGAGGATACAAATATATCTGAACATAGCAATGATATCCTGGAACAGTTAGACGCTGAGGGTCACCGCTGTTTAAGCGGAGATTTGTTCGATCAAATCTATAACACTATACAAGAACAATGTTGGAATGATGATTTGTGGGGTCTGGTAAGGGACGATATAAATAGATGTCGCGAAACACAGTCTTGTCACTATGCAAAATGGAGGGGGACCCGCTGATTATGCAGAGCAACCGTCAACATCAGATGATTTGGCCGCTTCTACCTCCGAGCAACAGTCAACATCTCAAGGCACAGATACTTCATTTTTACAGCCGTCGACTAGCCGTGGGTCAGTTGGTTCAGAGACTCGAGGCATAAATTTGGATGCGCTACGTCGGAGCGGGGGATACAACGCGACAGAGACCGCAGTTCAACAGTGTTGAAGTACGCCGTACTATGAACATGCGAGATATCAGGTCCACGGAATTAGTATCACATCACACCTCGATGCACGAACAAATCAACAAAATAGTTTCGTTCAGCAGATACGTAGGAGGCGACTCTAGCGTCATTAATTTAACAATGAACGGCGAGAGTTTGCGCTCCCCTGTTAACGTTGTCCTAACACCCGGCAACGATTACGACGTAAACCTCCTCACAGACCAAATTGAGAAGATTTTACAAAGCAACGAAGAACTGATGTCTGATGGTAGGGTCGAGATCGAAGCAGACGTTGTTATGAACAGGCTCGGTGGGGCATGGAAAAGACGTAAACTCACCGATCTTCCGTTACATTAGGTGATTAAAAAGAAAAAGATGTCACTGTTCGCACCCGTCAATATAGCAAATAACTTATGCTGCGCAATCTGTCTTGCACGTTTTCTCGAGCCCCAACTACCTGAGAACGAATTAGAAAGTTAACGGCAATCAGACAGAGAGACGCCAGGTTTTCGATTCAGGACAAGATCGGACTTCATGATATTGCAAAGTTTGAGAATCTGCTAGATGTCAAAATCGCTGTCTTTTACAGGGCCTCGGGAGGTGCTTTAGAAACATAAAAATCGAGATGAACCCCATCCAAAAACCGTATACCTTTATCTGCAAGATGAGCATTATTATATGATTCTGACAGCATTTATCGGAGCCCCCTATGTTTGCCAGTTCTGCTATAAAGGTTACACAAATAAACGCACACACAGTTGCAAGTACGTTTGCACAGCGAATGCTCCGATCACAAAAAGGACTATTCACTACGATGATTGTCAACGCATATGCAATTCACGCTACTGCTACGTCAGGCACAAAGAGATTCAACCCGGCAAAGAGAAATCATCTTACTATAAATAGTACATTAGTAAACATCTTACTATAGTAATTACTATAGATACTATAAAATATTGTAAGCATTGCGGCAGTCATTACGAACTTAACAAACCTGGTTCCAAACACACATGCAGTCCCTCCTATTGCGGTGACTGCCACAAAGAGCTGCACGAGGGGGGTAAGCATTTATGCTACATACAGCCCACGCCCCCGCAGGATCCTAGCGGGCGTTTAATTTTTTTACGACTTTGAAACGTGCTATGAAAACGGACGTCACGTCGCAAATTTCGTCTGCGCCTTCACTTACAGCGGCAGGCGATTCATGGCCCGAGGCACCGATTGCGTGGAGAAGTTAATCACGCACTTTAGGAAGCCCCATTATGAGGGCTATTGTTTCATCGCCCACTACACCGCCCGATTCGACTCTTTCCTGATTCTGGAGTATTTCTGCAAAGCAGGCATTACTCTCGACATCATGCAGGGGTGTAAATTGATCTTTATGCATGATGAGGCTTTCGACCAGCGTTACATAGACAGCTACAGCTTCATCCCGATGGCTCTGTCTAAGATGCCACCATGGCCATGAGAAGCACTATGAGCCCCACGACACTCACCCCCTGTTGGGTGTGCCTTATGGTGAGCTCCGCAGACGAATCGACGAGAAAGTCGACATCCTGCAAAACGGCTATAATTAAAAAAAAATTAAAAAAAAGACCGTCTGGGAGTGTGAATGGAGTGAGATGAAACGCACAGACCCCTCAGTGATTGAGTTTATGAGGCCTTATTCCACTCCAGAGAGACTCAAGCCTGGAGACGCCCTTTTCGGCTGTACCACAAGGTATCCGATGGCGAGAAAATTTCAACTTTTGCAGTCTTTATCCTTATTGTCAAGCCAGGAAGACCTACCCCATCGGTCACCCTGAAATAATTTTTCATGATTCGACCCGATTGAAAATTACTACGGTCTTAAAGCGACCATTCATCCTTACTACACCCGGTACTACCTTACAGGTGCGGCGGCAAGCTCATGTTCCAGTTATGTCGCACATGTGTGCATAACGAAAACCAAACATCCGAGTGCAATCACACGGATGATGAGAGGGCTCTCTCCGGGTGTTCGGTCAGCATCGAACTGATGAAGGCGATCAAGAAAGGGTACGTCGTTGCCAAAAATCGACGAAGTCTGGCATTTCCAGCAGCGATTGGACAAGCTGTTTTGCAAGTATGTGAAGCGGTTTCTGCAATTGAAGCAGCAGGCTTCAGGCTACCCGTCAAACGTAGTCACGGACGCTGACAAGCCCGCATACATCAGCAAATACTTTGAAAAAGAAGGTATTCGACTTGACCCTGCCAAGATCTGCCACAACCCCGCCCAGAGGGCTATAAATAAGATCTTTTGAATAGTTTATGGGGAGGATTTTCTATGAGGGAGGATCTAGTGCAGACCAGGCTCATCCATGAACCTGAAGAATTTGCCGAAATTGTTTTTGGCAAAACCGACGACCTGAAATTTTTCAGATTTGTCTCAGATGACATCTCGTTGGTCCGACTTCGATCTCATGAAGACGAGGATCGTAAGACTCGTGACATCAACGTTTTTATAGGGACGTTTACAACCGCCCACGCCCGCCTGGAGCAGTATGACCTGATAGACAAACTCGGCGATCGTGTTCTGTACTCGGACACAGACAGCGTCATTTTTGTGTCTAGGGATGGCGACTGGATGCCCCCTCTGGGGGATTATCTGGGCGACCTGATGGACGAGATAGGGGACGGCGATTACATTACCGAGTTCGGTTCCAGCGGTCCCAAATCGTACGGCTATCATACCGCCCAAGGGAAGGTCTGCATAAAAGCCAAGGGTATCATCCTGAATGCTCGTAACTCGCAAGCTATCCGTCTAGACTCACTGACTGGCCTAGACAACGCATACTCGACATCCGGCGATATCACTCAGTACATCGTGGCTCGTGCCGATAACATCACTAGGGATAAAAAAAAAAAATAAAAAAAAAAACCCTCACGGTGGTGTACAACAAATGCCGGCTCTTGCCCGACTTCAACTCTCTGCCTTACGGCTTCTGACGAAATGGCACATAGGGGGTTTTTTCGTGAAAAAGTTGATGGAGAATGGTTTAAATATGATTTCAAAGAAAACTTAAAATATTGTATATATTTACAATTGTTGGCAACCTCTGTATGATGAACTGCTTAAATTGTACGACATTAAATTTGTTGAAGGATTACCGACGTCTCTGAATGCTGATCATTTGCTTCCTGTTGACAAGACTAATCTTTTGATTTTGGACGATGTAATGAGCGAAGCTAGCGGAAACACGCAAGTGCAAAAAGTCTTTACGCTAATCAGGTGATGGTCCTCGGGAGACAAATGTATCCTGCAAATGTGAAATATTTCACGGAGAGTTATCAAGACGCCACCAGCCAACCTTACGGCTATCTCATGATAGACTATAAAGCGAAAACACCCGAGCATTACAGACTCCGAACGAGTCTGCTTTCAGACCGCCAGGTGGTCTACCTCCCAAAGAAAAGACTGTGATCATGTCCGCCAAGCTCTGCAAACACCTCCCGATGTTGAAGCTGCTACATAAAGCTACGCCTAATCAACGCAGACTTATTTTGTAGTCGTCGTCTGACGAGCTCATTTTGGCCCTCTGCGAAGTGGCTCTAAACACTCTTTACGGCACGATACCCGTCACGACAAGTCAGTATCAGAGACTGAGAAGGAGAAAGTCGGATATTACATTTCTCGCCGATAAGAAAATCGGCCTAGCGGCTAAGAAACGAGCGGTCAACCAGAGCGGCTAAGAAACGAGCGGTCAACCAGAGCGGCTGCTTTTTATTGCCGCTCCTGAGCCTCGCGGTGCCGTTTATTTCCAGTCTGATATCCGCTAGACAGAGTTGACGATGGAGCACGCCGATAAACTGTATCTCGTCCTCCAGAACCAGATGGACTCTTTGAAATATCCCCGCCTCGCGAGAACATTCAACAAACCGTAGAAAGCGATCTGGATAAAACCATAAGAGATATTTTACTCAGGACCGATTTGGATCAGAACAAAAAAGCCAAACTCTACTCGGGAGTCCTGACTAGATTTATAACGATCATCAAACAAGGCGAGCGCAAAAACGGGGTCTTGACGCTGTCGCTACCGAGCCCTAAACCCGGCCGCGCGGATGATAGCAGGCCCCGAGATGTCGGGGGCTCCAAAGACGTCGTAGCTGAAGTTTTAAAAAACATGCCGTTGAGAAGCGTGAAAAACAGGCGGTACATATTAGACAAAATGTCTAAAGCCAAAAGGACTTTGCGCTTGGAACCAGTCGGGCGAATTTGTGTTTAAGGGTTAAGCCGTAAAAGGGCGTGTGCGAACATGCTTGATTTGCTGGAAAATGTGACCGCTCCTCATCACGTCAGAGATGATCAAAGACCCCTGGGATGGTCAGAATTTCTACAAACTATTCTCTAAACTATTTCCACTGTTGGTGACAATAAATGCGGCGTCGTCCTCTGGAAATGTATACCATGATATAGGGTAGTCGAACTATCAATCCTACCTCCCATTCACCTTTTAAATTTAGGCTTCTTGACAGCATAGTTTTATAACTAGATAGTATTTTCCGGATAAACATATGCAGAGGCATTGCAGGGGAGCGTCACGTAGAAGCCATGTGTGCCTCCGAATAAGTGTGTACTAATCTGAGAGTGCCGTCCATTTTATGGCCTTTGAACATCAACCACTTTCTTATTCATCCACGTATTAAATTTGGCTGGCCATCCGATCCACTATACCAGCACCATCACCACTCGACCCTGCCACTTTTTGTCCAGTATTTTATCCATTTTAAATGTTTTGTTATTTGTTCACAAATATTTTCTGTAGTTCAGCTTTGTAAAAAACACACCGTCAATAACATCTCCATCATAAAATCGCAGAGTCTATAGACGGACGGCTGGCGTGGGATACATTCCTTTACTGTGGAAAACTCCTCTGCATAATTTCTCTCATACCCTTTTGTAAACAGGCCCCTTACTTTAGAGATTCTGACTATATTGTTAACCTTGTACTTGAATACAGGTTTATCCTTATGCGCTTTGCTACTGCAGTATAGATTCTGTAGCACCGTAGACACATTTTCCTTGTTTACATCGATTGGTCGCATCTTGAGACTTCTATGGTAACTAGCGTTATAACTTTTTGTGATGTCTTGAAGCATATCGACGTAGCGTCTAGAATTTGTAGCTGTTAAATACCTCCACATACGGCCCTTTAACGTCCGGTTAAAACATTCAACACCACATGATTTTAACTCCGTATCAGTTGCAAAATGTGTGATGTTATACTTCTTGATCATGCTTTGAAAATGCTTGTTTAAAAATTCCTTGCCTTTATCCGTTTGTAATTTCAAAAGGTACACAAACCGCTTTCATTATGGATTCAAAAGCTTTAGTCACCTCTATACCGCTCTTGTTTTTTAGAACACGTGTCCACGCAGATTTACTGAACAGATCTATACACGTCAGTAGGAAATGGTTGTTGTTATTGTCCTTGGCATACGCCGACATATCTACTAAATCCCCCTGAAACTGCATATCTAGTCCATATACAAAAACTTTATTCCTTCCATATTTTAGTGGTGCTGTTTTGTGCAGAGTATAAGCGTCCTCCCCAGCCAACCAGTCTGAAACTTGTTTATCAGTTAAGCGTTCCCCCGTATCTTTTAAAACGGCATCTTTTAAAGGTTTTTTTTTTTACCTCCTAAGGAACCAGGGTTAGTGTGTAAATTTTTTTTCACAGTCCAGAGTCTACAAAAGAATAGCACATCATAGATAGTGATTTGTCTTTATTTGGCAAATTCAGCTTTTATTATTTTCAAAAACTATCCATATACTGAATTTAACACACATTACAATGTTTTTATCAAAGTCTCAGTAATTCTCACAAACATTTGTCTGAACATTTCTTGAATTCAGTAATTTACATAGGTATGTTCCATATGTAGACAAACATAAAATATCCGCAATTCTAAATGTTAGCACCACTTTCAGTCAATAGATCCAGTATTTTTCTGATAGATACAGGTATCGTTTCAACTGAATAAATACACATTTCCATCAAATCAGTCTAGTCACTTGTCATTGCTCTCACAATTGTCATCTGCTGCTTCAGTTTTGTAAAACGCTCAACATCAACAGAGCATCCATTTAACGGCACGGGGCCCATAGGATCATCATCAATGATCTTGTAGAGCAAGTTTGACATCTCAAACGTTGTTTGAATAGACATTTTGTCAGAATGTTAACACACAATGGGTTTCCCATGGTGTTATACTGTCCCAGTGTGTGCACAGCTCTTCCAGAACATCCACACAGTCCACATAGACAATCTGTTCACTTTTGGTTTCCACAACTTTTTCTCTGACCTCAGAGTTTCTCCACAATGAAAACCTCGTCACGTAGCTCACACAGGATAGCATCAACTGTACCCTGAATTCTCTGTAGATTTATCCTTAAAACCACACCGTTTCAATGTTTGAGCTATGATGCGTTTTAGCTCAGGTTATGTGTCAGTTCCTCAAAGCATGTGTAAAAAAAATAGGCGCTGAGTTCGAACAGACATAAGTATCTAAGCTGGCTGAGGTGATCCACTTCACAACCTGAGGCCTTGGGTACGCACTGATTGGAATGGAATAATTTAACCTTTACAGAGGTGTAACGATCAAACATGTGACACCTAAACATCTTGTCAATGTTAAAAAAAATTAAATTGTCGTCAATTGTACACTTGTCTGTAATGTTGTTACCTGTAATGCTCAGACATCGGTATAGACCTAACACATCCTATGAGTTTGCTTTTGTCATTGACATTGAGACCAAGAATATAGACAGTCTGATCGACAGGTTGGTTTCTACCACACCATCCAACAATATTAAAGAGAGTGTTAGGAGACGCTCCATCCATCTCTGGTTTGTACAGAGGACTGTCACCATGACCATCCAGTCCCTTCCAAATATCATTGTAGAAGATCGACCAGTCTTCGGATGGTAAAAACAGATAGGATTCCTGTGAGGTAAAATCATCTTCAATAACCCATGTGTAGAGTTTCACTGTCCAAGTCACTTTATCAAACACGTAACTTCCTACACGTCCTTTCAGACATCTTGAAATCACATCTCACAATGGGTGGTTCTCCAAGGAAATTAACCAAATCACTGTTATACTTTTTCCTAGGCGCAAACGTCATCTCTTTTGTCATTTCATCAGGTCCTCTTGCTGGAGAAAGCCCCGTCAGTGTTCTAACTGATTTTGGTGTTTTTGGAGAAGCTGCTGCAGCCATTGTAACAGGAGAATGAAAACTTGCTTACAAAACTTAACCGCAAAACATACCCCATTTAAAAAACCAAGCATTTATTACACATGCTTGAACAACTGGTATTCACTCATTCAACTTGAACTCTTTATTCATAGGTGTGAACCACAACCTGGACCCCCCACTGAATCAAAGATCCTAAAAACAATCTGAATCACCAAATGGCAAACCCCCACGCATACCCACCCCACTTTCCATGACCATATTATTTTCTTCTGGCATCAGTGGAAGTGCCTTAGCATGGTTCAAATCATACTTATCTGACAGCTATCAGTTTGTAGCAGTGAATGAGGACGTATCATATTGATCACAAGTGCAATATGGAGTACCTCAAGGCTCAGTA
>JAUMHQ010042318.1:0-10226 GCA_032361165.1 Enteromius paludinosus | reverse complement strand
TGGAGCACCGCCATGGCGTGAAGAGCAGAGGCGGCTTGTCCGGCTGAGGCGAAAGCTCTCCCAGCTAGCGCTGAAGTGTTCCGGCACGGCTTCGAGGGGTGAGTGGGTCTGTTCTTCCAGCCAGCTGAGGACGGCGGGCAAAGATGAGCGGCCACAGTCTGTTCTAGCGGCGGCAGCGACTCATAATCTTCAAATATCAGCTAAACGTCGAAGGAAGTTTGCCTGTTTGTCATGGTGCATCAAGTGCATCAGTAACCAGCAGGCTGTGGCATCAGCGCCTGGGTCACACCAGCAAATTAAAGGAACTTAAAAATCTGGAAAATGGAGTGGATTTTACTGCAGAGAAAGAAGCTACCTTCTGTGAAGCCTGTGTGGAGGGAAAGCTGTCTAGAAAACCACATAAGCCAGTGGGAGAGTTTCTCTCCAAACATAAGTTGCAGTTGATCCATAGTGATGTCTGTGGTCCCATGCAGACTGAGTCAATAGGAGCAAAGTACTTTGTAATTTTTATTGATGATTATTCCAGATGTTGCAAAGTCTACTTCCTGAAACAAAAAAGTGAGGTTCTGAGCAAATTCAAGGAATTTGAAAGAACATTCTCCAATGAATGTGGACAAAAAGGCTGAGAACAGATAATGGTGGAGAATACACATCCAGAAAATTTCAAGAATACTTGAAAGCTCAAGGTATCCATCAAGAGATGACTGTACCTCACACACCTCACACACACAGCAAAATGGTGTTGCTGAAAAGAAAAACAGAACACTGATTGAAGCAGCCAGAAGTATGCTGTCTCATGCTAAGTTGCCAAAAATGTACTGGGCAGAGGCTGTAGCAACTGCAGCATATATACAGAACAGGTTGCCCAGATCTGTTCTAAAAAAAGCGACACCCTATCAGAGATGGAATAAAAAAAGGCTGGACATGAGTCACATGAAAGTATTTGGCTGTGTTGCTAATGCACATGTTCCAGACACAGAGAGAAGAAAACTGGACAAGAAAGCTGTGAAGCTTCACTTCATGGGTTACGCAAACAATGCAAAGGGTTACTGTCTCTTATATGAAGAAAAAAGGAGGATTCTCATTCGTCGAGATGTCATCTTCAATGAATCTGATTTCGGCTGGAAACAGGAAGTGGAAGTATCATGGGCGTAAATTTCATTTTACAGTGGGGGGGGGACAATAAACATAAAACTTCTCGGGAGTAATTTTTGAAGGGGGACACAAGTAATACAGTCAAATTGTACTTATAAAGATATGTCAAAACTGTGGAAGACTTTGCTTCTATCATATTGTAGCATGGAGAATGCGTCATGGTTATTTTCAAAGTTTTTCTCTGGTTTAATGAAAAGGCAGATTTTTTTTTTTTCAAAACTATTGCAATGTCTCCCCGAAACTTCTGGGAGACTTGGGATGTCTGCTGTTAATGTTAACACTATGCCAAGTCGCCACAAAAAAAATAATGCATGGGAAGAGGCTTTTTGGCGTGGTAGTTGGAGTTCACTGCAACAAGCTTTTGTAAACAAGCTAACGTTATTAATTTTTGTCACAACTAATTTATTAAAGAATCAGCATCACGTACATTAAAGAGTATCGCTTCATTTAAAGAGAATAAAATCCCCTACTTACTAGAGTTCAATAACTACTAGTGAACATAGCCGCAGACACATACCTGACTTGTGTAGCGTAGGTGAGATGAACTGGGATAGTAAACAGTTGGCCAAACCACTGTGAGGAAAGGGAGGGGGAGATCAACTATTTCGAAATGCGTTTTTTGCGCTTGAATTTACACAATTATTTTTTAGGTATACATGCATGCATTTGTCACAATAGACAATGCAATTTTTTTTATGATTTTAGGGGGGGACAACCCGGGATTTACGCCCATGGGAAGTATCCTGTTCAGACAAGGAAATGTCCATCGATACTGATGAACGGGAAATACCAGCTGACGAGTCCACTGTGAGTGAATCTGCTAGAGAAAGCAGCAGAATCAGGAAACCTCCAAAGAGATATGGATATGATGAATTTGCTAACTAAGTAACTGTTGATCATATTGCCAATGATTGTTGTGTTACAGAGCCAAGCACACTAAAAGAGGCACTAATGAGTCCTAATGCAAAGGAATGGCAGGAGGCGGCTGACTTGGACACAGACACAGTTCATGGATGGCTGGAGTGTCATCCAAATCTGGACTGACACATCCAGCTGATCGTTACACATATACTTTTGATGGTCATATTGAGCACATTTTTACTCTGTCATGATTATTATTATGAAATCGTCAACAATCAAATCCAGCTAACTTGGTTTGCGAGGTACGAAGAACGGACCCCAGGAGTGCCACTGGCATGGCATTTTAAAGTGAATAAATAAATAAACTGGTAGATATATTTCTTACACAAGAGTAAGCTGTCTGTATTCCGGTTAGAGACTAGACATATGGTGCGTTCCAAATGGGATATATTGCCCTCCAAAGGGCACTTTGAAATCAAAATAATCTTGGCCGCCATATTGGGTTGTTCCAAACCTAGTGCTCAAAACTAGCCACTTGAAAAGGCCTTTTGGAATGAAAGCTTTCGAAGGGAACAACTACTGGACACTTTGGGCCCCCATGATCCTTTGTGCAGAATCTTTGTATGATGACGGCACCTCCGTATGGCCGTGGGATGATGATGGGATAGAGCTAGGGATAGAGTCTTGATTGTAATGCAGATCAGGGACAAGTGTGCTGCTGATTAATAAATAGGTGTGAATGTGCTTGTTGTAAGAGCATGTGTGTGAAAATAGGTAATATGGCAAAATAACTTATGATTTAGAGCAAAGGTCTCCAAACTCAGTCCTGGAGGGAAGTTGTCTCACAGAATTTAGATCCAACCCTAATTAAACAGACCTGTACAATATAATCAAAGTTTTCAGTATTACTACAAAGTTGCAAGTGTGTTTTAATCCATGTTAGAGCTAATCTTTGTAGGAAAATTAAGGACACTTGAGTTGGAGGATGAATTTGGCTTATTCACAATCACTCTCTGGAGGATCATTAGATATTGTTGTAACTGAAAAAAACAAATGAACAAAGGAGTATAACTATTTAAAGACCTCGTAGACGCGCTCAGACAGCGCGGCCTCAGTGAAGCGCTTGGGCAGCGTCTGCTCATTGAAGCGTTTCTGCGGCGCGGGATTCATCCGCACCGCCGAATGGCGAGTCGGCAACTGTGCAACGCCATCACGGGTGGTCGGTCGCACACCTTACCATATATATAATTTTAAAGACAGTAATATGAATATGATTTTTGCTTATAAGACTAATACTTCATTTATAAATATAAAGGTCTACCCTTATTTTTGTTTGCACTCAGAATATCAAGAAAAGGCTGTGCTTTTGTAAACAAAAAAATGCATTGTTATTATTAGGCTAGCAGCAAAAATAGATATATATATAAATTTTATACGAGTTCGAAAAATAAACGGTGCTATTATCATCAGTTATATTCATCAAAAGCAGCATGAAACACAGTGTGCTCACTGGATGTTCAATTCCTTATGGAAAAAATATAGATTTATTATATTTTATATTATAATAATATATAAAAGATTTGAACACTATAAACACACAAAAAGATCTGCATGATCACACTGTTAATATTATTGCGAATCAGGGGTGCGTTTCACGAAGGACGATGTAACTCGCTGGTTAACCACTATAGTACAATGCATTATTTTGGAAACTGCTACTGTAGTTTCCCGAACATGGTTGCATCTCCATTTTAGTTCAACAACATAGGGCAACTGTTAATGACGTCACACGCATGTGGTGGAGGAATAACTTGTTCTATTTAACTGATTAGAGATCTCCAAAATGCTGCTGTATTGAACATGACACAAATTGATTAATTTACTATTTTTTATTCAATGTCATTATGCTTTATTTGATCTTTGATTCATTGCGGGTTCCCTCTTATGTCATACTCCAGGATTCCCTTAGCTATTTATGCACATGCGCACTTTTCAAAAACAGTGTTTAGAATGGACGTGCAAAAATACATAATTAAAACGCATTTTATATTTAGATAGAATGGTAGATAAAGATAGTAATGCGTGTTAGTTTGCTTCTTTTGCCCAAAAGCATATTTATTAACAGTGTTGTGCAAGTTACTTCCAAACTTTAATACTGTCACGCTTTGTGGTCTGGGCTGCTGTTAACATCTGCTGCGATCCCGCTTCTTCAGTGGACAGAGACACAGCAGGCTGAACTCGATGCAAAGTATTTAATAATAAAGTGCAAAGTACAAACTGAACGAACACGCAAAGAACAATGCAAACAAACATTCATTGAGCAGGGCAGACGAGCACGGTGACATTCACAAAGACGGATACAGAGGACTGAAATGAACCTGGATAAATACACAAACTAATCACAGAAAACTCACAGCACCTGGGGAGACAATTACACACTAAGGACCGGGGCGGGGTTACAAATGACAGGAGCACATGAGGGAGAATGAAAATAAACACAGAGCACATGGACAGCAAATGAAAGCATGAACAGGAGTTTCATGGAACGCCTGTGGGCGTGACAAATACATTATATATTACTTGTTACTGTTATTTAAAAGTGATTCCTTACATTACAATATTACTGATTCAAAATTGTAATGCATTACATGACTCCTGTACTTTTGAGTTACTCTCCCCAAAATAACAACAGAAAGCATGCCGTCAGCGAAGCTGAAGAATTCTGCATTCAAATACACGCAATAGACTAAAGTTTGTCACAGCATCAGCAAAAGTAGCCTAATTACCAGGAATTCTGAGTACGTGGCACAAAAATAAATTTCCTGACTCGCCATCTCCTCTGATGCACCTTAAGTCATCTTTATGGATTAAAATTAATATGAAAGAGTTTTTGTTAAAAATTTTTTTTGTTTTGTTTTGTTAAGTGGTCATTTAAAGCTTTTTGTATTTATGTCTTTTTTTCACTGAGTTTTGGTAAATTTTTGTGAAGCGCTCCTGTTCAAGATATTGTCAGTGCACCCAAATAAATGTAGACCCTTTACTGTTCTGAATGATGTAATACTCTGAATAAAATGACGGCATCTGCCATTTAGTTTCCACTGCAGGTGGTTAAACGGTTAAACATTTTTATATGCTTCAAATGTTTTTATTGTATTTTAGGCAAGTTGTGATGATTTGAAAAGGTTAAACTGATCAAACATAGTTTATGATCAGCACTGTCTGCCGCTGGCCACTTTGTCGTTACTTAAAAAAAAAACGAAAACTTATATTTAATGAACAAAAATGCTCTTTTCAAGCATTTTTCAAAATTAATTTAATAAAAAAAAACTAAAGGAAATAAAATTATTTTGCCATTACACACAAAACTGAACTATTTTATTAGATGAAACAGTATAAGCTGTTTTGGTTGAAGGAAAAGGAGACAGGCTCGGGCCACTGGCCAGTGCAAGCCGGCATCAACCATTACTGCTGACCAGCAATAAAGCGCAGACCCACCCAGATTCTCGTTTCATCCAATAGATTATAGTTTCTAACCTGTTGCAGCTGCACATTAGTGGTGATACTGGCTAAATCAGTGTAGTGATCTCTGCAGTGATTCACAGCTTACTCCCATGTCTTGTTGTCTCTCTCCAAAGCCATTTGGCAAAAAAAAAAAGACAGACTGTAATCATACTGTTATGTGTTATCAACTTCTACGCAATGTTGATATTTTTGTATGCCCTCTGGTTGCCCTACTTTCCACTGATAGAAGTTTGTTTGTAAGTCCCCGTCAGACCAGATGAACTGGTGTGGGGATGTACTGTTCCTGTAGAACCCAATCCAAGCATGTTTACCCCCCAACATTGACTGGAGAAAGAAAAGATTTTCCTTTGTACTGGAGATGGTGGAAAGGTCGTTGTAATTTTGTCTGCAATATGACTGTGCGTCTTCCCATCTTTTCGCTTCATCCACATGAAAAAGCACTCTTGTGACAGTTGACAATCCACCATGGATAAGTAGAAGAAAAAGCAGAAAAATCTTTTCCATTTCTTCTTTAATTAATTACTTAGAGTTGGACGTCTCTGAACAGTTGCTAGCATTTCTTGCATGGAGTGCACAAATCCTTTGTCAACTATCCACTGATCCTCCAGTACCCAGTTAAAACCTTATTCAAAATACATGCAAATGAACACAACTGCAGTATTTACTTCATCATGGAAAATAGATCTCACTGAAGAGACTTCTTTATTATTATTACATCTTAATCAAGCCCAGGGTGTTTTTCAGTCTCAGTTTATCTACCAGCCTGCTCAGGCTACTCCTTGGCTGTTTCTCAAATGGAAGGCTGCATCCTCCAGAGGACGCATTAGTTAAGGAGACCAGCTAGACCAGCTGAAGAGTAGCTTGACCTAGCGGAGAGTTCAGTTTCAACCAGTTTTAAGTGTACTAGAGAAATGGATATCTTGAAAACTTTAAAATACAGTGTCTGGATGGAAGAGACATTAAGGCAACCCATATTTAATGCATATATACGGTTAAGCCCTTCACTGATTTGGCAGCAGGCAACAGCAGCCTTCAAAGCAAAACATATGTCAGATAAAATAACACATGCAATAAGTCCACAAAGTATGGGGGAAGTTAAGGTTTGCAATACGTTGCAAATTCATGTTGAGGCTGATGTTTGCAAACACATTTACAAAATGCAAAAATGACTCATTACACTACGAAATTAAACTCTGCTTGGAGAATGTAAATGTTAAGGCACAACACACCTCATGTTTTTGCAGGTCTAATTCAAGTGTAACCTTATTTAAAGATTATGCAAAAAAATACCATAAGACACGGAAAACAACATAACATTCATTATTCTTTGTCTCAATGGGATGATTGCAAAACACTTACTTACTATAAACTTGCTTCTTACTTCTTGTAACTGGTAAATACAGGATTAAAATTCCTTTGTTTTTAAGAGTGTGCCTCAGTGTTTTCACTGTCATTCTTGTTTAAAATATTTTACCTAATCTCTGCATAATGATTTGCATGCAATTTTCTTCCATACAAAAACAAACAAAAAATGTCTGAGTAATGTTGCATTTATGCCACAGTGTCAGACTTATGTGCCCTTGCCCTGTGTTTTGCTCCCCACATGTCCGCCTTTGGTTGTTCCTGTCTTTTAGTAGTTCATTGTATTAATTTGGTTCCAGCCGACGACACCATCATCCACTTCTTTAGGCTCGGGGTTCATTCCGTGAATCTCTTAGAAACCACGCGACTGTGGCGAGAGTATTCTTCTGAGCCTGCTTCTTCTAGATGGCATCCAGTGCCAGCTCCCCGTAAGTGCATCCCAATCCCTGAGAATCCAGTCTGCCTGTCACGGCCAGGAGTACCGTTCATGATCTCTGAGAATCCAGTCTGCCAGTCACGGCCAGTGTTTCCCAGGTGTTTTCAGTTCTCCCATTATGTCCTTGTGTATTTTTACCCTGTGTCTCCTAGTCTCCATGGTTGGTCCTGAATGTTGTAATGCCATTTGTGTTTGATAATGGTAATGATATTCCCATTATAGCATATGTATCAGGGTGTGTTTTTCACTGTAAACTGTCACAACAGTTTTATTTATATTACTTTATTTATACATTTATGAGCACATAACCCAACACCTGCCTCTAAAACTACTATCAATTAATAAAAAAACAAGATTAATAAAGTTAATAAATAAAACATTATTTATTAAAAAGGATTAATATTCCAATTCTTCGAAAGGCAAAAGGATTGGTTTGTGAGAGAATGCGATCACCATCTCTCCGTCCGCTGTGACTCATCTGTAATTCTCATATGAATTGGGACACTGAGTGCGAATACTCATTGATAAAGGACTGCTGCTTTGGCATAGATTGCTTGCTGCTTCATAATCATTTAAAACAGTATATCTCCTGTAATAAGATTAAAGTATTTATTTTGAATTCTGCTACATAAATTATGCATGAACCGTAGTTAAATTAATAAATAATCAATGTTAAATGAATTTGTACCTTTGTTGTATTATGCTGCATTATACCATGCACGAGTGCTTTGCAAAATTAATGGATAGATGATTTAGCTGCAGACGCCATCTTCTGGAAAAATGCGGGAGTTGATTTGGCATTCAACACTCACACTGCATTATGGGGATTCTCTAGCCTTTGAGTGTACATTGGTTGGGTCATTCACACAGGAACTTCGTAGGACCCAGACTAATTGTGGAACTACCCACCTCTTGGCATGTCCAAACCGCAAGACCTAGGAACTATTTTAGTTCTAGGAACTCCGTTTGGCGAAACAAAATTAGCTCCTACTCTAGAGTAGGGTCTAAATAGTTACAGGAACTATGATATAGAACCTGTGATCCTATGATATAGAAGCTCTGATATAGAATCACCAAAGATAAAAATAGACAAACTGACCTAACTACGTAAATCTAGTAAATGCGTATTGACAACACCATGACTCTCAGTAGAGAGTTTCTACTGAGAATAAAACACTTTGTGAATTACTCTTGGATGTAACATTTATGAGTTTTAAATTAGAAGTGACACTCCCCTAATTTTTAAGGGTTGCTCCTAAATTTCAGCATTACGGACAACTTTAGCCTTAGTTTTTTGTTGTTGTTTGTGTGTGTGTGAATATGAACCTACATAAAATAGGGGGAAAAAATACACCAATTAAAGATCAAAAAGACAAAGATAATATTTGTATATTGCGCTGGTCCATGCAAGGATGAGATGAAAAAAATTTAACTAATTCTTCAGGCAAATGAAATATAAATAAATAAAAATGAATACCTGAAACAAATAAGCTTGGAGCATGTCTAATATAATTTGATTTAAAAAAGATAGAGGTAGGGTCTATACAAAGTACACAAATGAGAAATCTTTGCTTTTTTTTGTAGTAATTGGTATATGCAAATCAGATTTATTGTAATATTCCCATTTTAAAAAAATTATCACTTTTCTGTGAACCCATAAATAGTACAAATCAACAACAAGTATGTCTGAAAATGGACATTAATGAAAGATTTAAGTAAATTATTAACAATGCACTCTGACATTTTAGTTACCCTTTCAGTCGAATCACTTTGATGCTACATATGGGAACTCGCCAGAGAGACCAATTGCCTTTGTGCTTTTACTAAGGGCCAATGAATATTGGCGTGCACTGATTGCACTCAGCTTCACCTCCTCATTGCGTGAGTATAAGAGGGCACGCGCACAGCGCACATGCAGCTTTTCGTTTCAGAGCTGTTGCTTTGAGTGTTTGATTGGAGATCCCCTGCTTGCATCCTGATGGAGTTTCGGTGGTGGAGATCGATTTTATCATCAAAGAAAGTTCCTGCTTTCCTGCTCTCATCTGAGAGCGTTTTGTCTGGGCGGCTGTCAGCGGATCATGCGGGCTGGTAGCCTTTTTAAAGGCTGGATGTGCCAGTCATCTTGCAAATCCAGCGAGAAAGACCTTTTGAGTGCACGGAGTTGCTGCAATAGTTCTCCCTGGGCAACAAGGAAAAAGAGCAAAATTTCTCACGGTTGGTGAAGCGTTCTCCGGAATGTCGAACCGATCGTGCGCTTCTGGGTGCAGAGGTTTCCTCACCTCTTCGGACGGACATGATCGTTGCCTGAGGCAGCTTTTGTGGATGATCAATGCGTTCATTGCGAGCGTATGCCCATGGCTACGTTGAAGTCCCGCCTCTCGTTCGCGAGACAGCTCCCTTCGCGTCCTTCCCGTGAAACGGCAAGGCGCCTAGGGCACCTCCAGGTGTCCGTGCAGAATGCTCCGTCCGGTGTAACAGCCGTGCAGACTTCTGCCGCACCACGTAGTCTCGTGGTCCTTCTGGAGGAGACCGCTCCCCCCGTAACAGGGCAGGGTGTGTCCTTCAGAGCGCCCCATGGAGATGAGATGTCTTCAGCAGCATCAGAGGGTGAGTCAGATGGTGAGGCTGAAGCTGCCTCGCTTGCTGTGGATACCGAACTGTCGGCTCTGCTCCTCCGTGCCGCGGAGCGAATCGGTTTGGAGATGCCGCGTGCACCTACAGCCGACCCTTCGCGGCTGGATGATTGGTTTCTAGGAGCTAGAGATGCGGCACTTCAAGTCTACCAGGCTACGATGTTGCAGCTCCTGCATGCATACTTTCATGTCTCGATTCTGCCTCGCCACAGACCCCTGCTGCAGTTTGCGTTTGAGGGTCAAGCTTATCAGTATCG